>MJUU01043815.1:48863-60457 GCA_002080025.1 Modiolus philippinarum | reverse complement strand
AGAAACACACTAAAAAACTTGTGTAGGTTATTAAAAATTATCAGTCTGTGAAATTCTCCAGATAATTAAAATAAGTATTTTATATATTGACTGCAATATGCTTATTGTTTATTATATAAGTGTTTATTTATTGTATATTTGTATATATGTATTTTTAATTGCTCTCTGTACCTATGTCTATCTATGGTTTTTAGAGAATAAAGAATCTTGAATCTTGAATAAGTTTTTGAGACAACAATTTCAGTCGCTGTGTCGACAAAATCGCTGTACAAACTACAGGCACGACAATAGCGAATGAGTGGTGAAATCAGTAGTATAAAATAGGATAGCAAACCTCCACACTCCACATGGCAAATGTGGAGCTCCGTGTGGTACTGTGGTTTGCCATTGTGACGTAGTATGCCATTGTGACGTAATTTGCTATTGCATAACATCTGCTAAGAATTAATACCAGGTGAATGCAGCGAAGCTGCAGAACAGATGTGGAAAACAATCGTATTTGTATTAATAACAGGTGTGAATGAGCATCCTTTACATCTGCAGTGATGTAATATATTGTGTTGAGTCATAGCAAACGAATGTGTAAGTGCATGTTTTAATTAAATGCACAACTGTATATATAAATACTATAATGATAAAAATTAATTGCAAGTGTAACGTGATACAACCCATAAATGTCAACTGAGAATTTGACAACAACAAAAGTCTGTACTTTCATGTGAAGTACTTTTTTAACCTGAATAAATTGACATCTCTAATCATAGCTTGAAAGTGTACTACCATATTTGAAATTGACATCTCTCATCATAGTTTGAAATGAAAAAACACAATTGTCATTACAATGTACTGGTATGTAAATTAGTTATTAAGAAAAAGTGGGGGGAGGGGGGGGGCTACTACTTTACATAGAAGTACATTTTAATGACAACACTGTATTTCAACCAGTACCGGATAATAGATGACATATTTATTCCACCTGGATGTGTAATTCCATATTTTGAAATTGACATCTCTAATCATAGTTCGAAATGAAATAATACAATTGTCATTACAATGTACTTGTATGTAAATTAGTTAACTGAATGAAAAGGGGGACTACTACTTTACATAGAAGTACATTTTAATGACAATATTGTATTTCATGCAGTACCTGATTAGAGATGTCGTAAGTGAAAGAAAACAAATAATTTAGAAACAATTGTTTTATTAACAAGCAAATCCAAATTTCACGTAAACAAGGGGAGTAACTGTCATTTTCTAAATGAAAAAAATGTTTTAAATTAAGAAAAGAAAAAAACTTATCTTTTAAATTAAAAAAAACCGAAAACTTTATATTTAAAATTTTATAAGACTAACGGAAAAGGAAATCCAGTATGCACAAGGTTATATAATTGACAAAAGTAATTCAAACAAAAATAATCAAGCAATGTATCTTGGTGGATAAAGTATTTATCTGTTTTGTTAATAGCAGAGAAATACCATCATATGATAAATATTAATAGAATAAACATGAAAAGTTCATTAGAACTGTATGGAAGAATAATGGATAATATATACAATATGTACAAAACAGATATTATGAAAGCACTAATTAAGTGTTTCTACTGGATTTTTATAACTAAAAAATCTTCACGAAGAACTTTTATCATTATTCATCAACACACATGTATATCGAAATGATAATAATAATAAAAAATATAAAATATAAAAAAAAGAACAGCAGCAGTAAAAATAGACATAAGTATTTTGGTTTGTGTAATTTAATTACAAAAAGACCACTAAAATATAAACTGCACCCATAAAAAAAATGAGCATGTAAGTATTTGACTTGTAATTTACAATTGAACATTTAAGTATTCAACAGGTAATTTCTTTACAAAAAGGAATATAGAATATTGTAAAATGCACAAGTTAATACAAATCTACATTTATTTAATAAGGATATCTGGAATGGAATTTCAGTACGAAAAGAGCACTAAACAAACAAAAAAAAACAAACAACAAAAACACCAAAAAAGAATTACAAAAAACATAAAAAAAAGATATATAGTAATGAAAAGGAGATCTGGAATTTGATTTGAGTTTTGAAGTTTGATGGCTTGTCATTCTCAACATATATATGCAAAATGTATGAATTTTTTTTAATCATTTTACAAAAGTCCTATGGTAACTTACTGTGCGCAACTTTTAGCTGACCTTTTCCTTTACTCCCCGCTTTACTCGCACGACGCCAAGTCTTTTTTTACAATGGCTTACTCAAAGAAAACAAATCATTTAGCCCAGTCCTTTATTGCCAACCTCCGATACGTAGACAATGAACTTTCTCTTAATTATCCAAAATTTTAGGAATTTCAACATCAGATCTATCCCAATAAGCTTGAAATTAAAGAAACAACTGATACACCTACTTCAGCTACCTAGATCTTTTCTGTATATTGACGTAGATGAACGTTTGCAATCCAAGTTATTCACCAAGCGTGATGATTTTAACTTCCAAATTGTGAACTTCCTTTTTCTTAGCAGCAATATAGCTACCTCTCCAGCCTATGGAGAGTATATTTTACAGTTCATTCGTTACTGTCGAGCGTGTAGTTTGAACAGTAATTTTTGAAACACCATCCTAAAATCTGCTTATTCAGAGATTTGTTAAACCTATGTCTCACCGGCAAGAAATTCTATAGCTGTCGCCATCACATCGTTGAAAGATATGACGCGTCAGTGTCCCAAATGAAAGTTGACATTTTCATCTAGATTCACGTCTTCCTGGATTTGACTTAAACGATTTTGACATTTTCCTAAATTGACTCACTTACCTTTTCACGGGTGCTGTTAACAGACCAGAGCTTGCTTTCCCTTCCGGAGCACCTGATGACATTCTCAGCTTCACGGGAGTTTACACTGTGGGTGCCTCGGTTTCGAGTGTTGTGATTTTTGTTTCTGTGCTCGTTCTGTCTAACATCACTGTTTTCTGTGTCCTCGTTTTGGCCATGTCTATGGACTTCGATTTTTGTAAATACCACTCCTTTCATCTTTTTGCAGGTTTTTATATACAAAAAGTATAAACAATATTTACAACTATCGAAAGAAAATGCTTGTATTCATATTATTAATAATATCCCGAAAAAAAATCTTGTGTTTGTGAAACACTACATATTCCTTAGATAGAAAACAGTTTTGGACTTACAGACAGATAGGACAAAAACAATATCCCCCATTTCCTTGATCAGAGGAGGGGGTTATCCATTTAAACAATATGAAAAACAAATTGCAATTTTATAACATCTCTTGTAAATAATGTAACAATATGAAAAGTAAACGTTATAGAAACAAGGAAGCTATTTTATTTGATGACATCGTTTGCATATGTAGACATGTAAAAAGGGGAAAAAATAAACATAAAATTGCAGCACGTGTTGTCGTGTCAGGCATACAACTATATCCCCGTTTATTTCAAACCCATAAAAAAGGAAAATGATACGCACAATGCAGCAATCCAATTTTGAATTAATCCCATCAGGCATGCAGAGTGGAGAATTTTATGATGGAAAAATAATAGATTGAATGTATGGAAAGCCAAAGAGGTCAAAATTCTTTATGCTGAGTTCTATATTCTACATTCTACTTTCTATATTCTAACTTCTTACTTCTATTTTTTATAAATTTTTACTTCTGTATTCAGAATTCCGTGTCCGAAATTCGAATTTATACACCCTTTCTTCTAAATTTATAATCCTTACTTCTAAATTTGTCATCTCCAATTCTAATTTCTTCATTTTGAATTCGCAATGTTTTCAATATGTCGGATCAAGTACGGGCGACAATTTAGAGTGACCACAGTAATCAAAAGACAAGATACAAGCTTATTGTCGGCTTTATCAGTGCAATTCCATATTTGACATGTATGAATCGCTGGATTTTAAAGTTTTTTTTACTTACTTAGCTTTTTAACATTTGAGATATAAGCAACTTTCTGTGGCCGGAATTGAAAATTTCATCCAAATCAATAAAATAATCGAATGTTCTCGCTTAAACGACATAATTGTTTGTATGAATGATCCAGCATATGTTGGACTTGACTAGATTGTAACATTATATATTCCAATGTTGATATGCAACCTTTAAACCGAAAAGAAACTCGCCGAATTATTATCATAGGAACCGACTTCGTCAAGTCAAAGAGTCCGGTTTGGTCTCAGGTATGACAAGGAGAGAAACCGGTTTCGCATTCTTTTTACAATTGAAACCAACACACGTTAATGCAGAAAAATCAATTTTACAATAAAACGAATAGTTATAAAAAGAAATCATCATGACTTTTATTTCACATGCATATTGTGCACTCAATCGCTATCATAAAATATTGTCAAACAAAATGTAATTATATTATGAATTCCAGGGGAAAATTGCTAAATACCAGTAATATTTAGTGAAGTGACCTCGAAGTAGGAAACAATGCATATCAGACAGCTGTAAGATTGATAGAGAGTATCCGAATTTTCAAATCGGAGAAATTACATTCATAAAATAAATTAATTTTCTTTTCAATAAGATACATAGTTTGCTGAGCAGTATATCAGAATGGTCAGGACGCTGAGCACTCTTGGAACAATGATATATCGACCTTTTAAGCACATCTGCCATAAAGAATAGCAAAAAGCGGAATACTGTATGCATGATTTTTCATGATTCACCAATTCCTGTCTATTATTCTCTTAATTTATATCAGTCTTCGATTTCTTAACATGTTTGACAACATTAATCATATCTGCAAAGAAAAAAGCCTTGAGAACTTTTCGCTGAATCTATATACGGAATACGTTTTCCGTATTTTGCCTATGGTCACTACAAAATAACATCTCGTGAAATAAATTGTCGAATAATCAAAAGTCCGGCAAGGCTCGCTTTAAAGCATAATTATTCTTTTAAATGCAAGACAGAAATTCATTAGAAATACCGGTTCTCGTTGTGGAATCTTTGTTTTCTTCATTTTTGTCTGATGTGTTCATTTGAAAGCAGTCGAACATTGGTTATCATGTCTCTGGCATTACCTAAAATATGACGGCGAACTGATCCGTAAGACACAGGCGCGACATCCGTTGTGTTCTTGAAAACTGGATCTGATTACTTCTTCTTATTGAGAAATGGCATTTTGAAACTACATCTTGATCCTTCATCTCTACAAAGGCATTTGTATTGATATAGAGCATCTTTTTTCTCCTTTTTTTGGAAAATTACATTCCCTATGTCTGTATTGTATAACCAGAAAGATTTTCAGACAGGCCGATCGAATCGCAGATTGGTCACAGTGTTATCGTCTTTACAGGGTAAGTGAGGGATTTAATATATGTAGAATATAAATGTCGCACGAAATCGCAAATGGAGTGTGAAAACAGAAATGCTGTTAAATTTATTCAGTGTGGATACCTGCATTTGAAGTTTACGAAATTGTTTCCCTTGACATGCGCGTTCAAAATTTTCAAATACGCATGGGGTTTTTGACGTGTTATGGAACTCATAACATACCAATATACCTATAAGGGGCTCAAAACACACGTTTTCCTTTTTTCAGCATCTAAATGACATTGTAATCATCATGAAATTGAACAAAAGTGACTGGTTTGTTATGTAAGGAAGACATAGTTATATTCTTTGAAGTTTCCAAGTTTGTTGCTCTCTTGGATAAAACTGCCACAAATAAGCATATTAGCTGGAAGGTATGCTTTGGTTTAATAATAATTTACAGAAATACAAAATGCACATGAAAGTATATGTACATTGAAAGATTGTCTGCATATAGATGCATATCAAATGAAGTCGTTAATATAATATTTCATATGGCAAAACTAAAATATTGATTAGATGATGATTATGTTTTGATTTGAAGGCATACACATCATGACGAAACCGTACCCTTCACAAAGACTAAACCGGGTCATCATAAAAAAAAACAACAAAAAACACGACACAATGGGTCCCTCAGATTGAATCACAAGGAGTTTCTTTATTTCCTTTTTGTGCATGCATATAACACATAAAAATTTCAGTCAAGTTCAAACACCAGTTTAGTCGTCGAGATAGAATTTATCAAACAATAATTTCTTGAAAGTGAGAAAAACAAATTATTTCAAAGTTTTGAGTGAAATTTTAGGTTCTTGTCACAAAAAAATCCTTTTATCTACAATGTTGAAGGACAAATGATGTCAACTTTTGAACTCGATGATTTTCAGATATTCATGGTGACTCCAAACAACGAATTTCACTTACACCGATCATGTTATGCCTGAATTTAACACTCACAATTGTAGCTCGTAATTTTTCCGATGCATAGAAAACTTTGATACAAAACATTTTTTGCTAGTTCCAATTCATGAGCCACAGTGAAGAAGCACTTGAGAATTCCTTGTGAGTAAAAATCAATATAATCAATAACCACCAAGAACGAATTTACGCTAACTACCATGAACCATGAGTTATTATTGGTTTTGTTTTAGACTTATCCTGGATTGGGAAACGAGTCATTGCGAATCTCTCTCCAGCTTACGAATACGAGATGAGCCTTCACAACGGCCAAGCTAGGTCTACTTTTATCGAACTCGATGAAATGATTTTATAACGCGCCAGAGGTGTTGCTTTCCCCTTGCACAGGCCAACCATTCATCGTTCCTTCTGAGGGACTAGATGACTGTGTGATCGGTGCCATGCGTGAGCAGAACATGCCCGCCCTTCCATGGCATCTGATGAAACCTCCAGTTTTTGTAGAGGTAGGGTAGGGGTTCATATTGCTAGTGTGCTTGTGCTTATGTGGCGATCTTAATATTCATTTTATTTCAATTATTTTTTTCTTTGTTATGTAGTATCAGTTTGCGTTAAATAAAGATTGTCTTTTTTTTCAATTTTAGAATTCTCTTTTTACCCTTTTTGCCTTGGTATTCTTTTGCCGATGTATTTGATTTATCATAATTTAGTATTTCATTTTAGTGGAACTTTGACAACAGCCACCCTTTTCCTTATTATATAAAAGCATACTGACATCATGATTTTATGCAGCCGCTCGACAATGTTTGAAGTTTATCATATATGTGTTTTACAGACTTTTTGGAACTTGCTGCCTAATTTTCAGACATTCGGTCCGACAGACTTGGAAGATTTTTCAGACCAATAGACATTTTACTTTAATCAGACAAGTAGTTTCAGAGCAAAAACCCTTTGAATGTGTTTTTTATAGGGTAATATCCCCGTTGATTAGATACAAATTTGTGAGCTCCCCGCTTGTCTTGGATAACAGGCACATCCCCAGAAATGCAAATTATAAACAGGTCATATCCAAGGAAAGTTGTGGTTCAGTGGTTTCAGAGATCTTTGAAAATGTTTTCTTTAGATGCTGTGTTAAACCATGTTTCCCGCTACACTGATTTGGCCAAGATAAACTATTTCGAAATGAAAACCAGTTCAACATAGACATATTCGTCCATTTTGGTTTACGGCACACTGAAAAAAAACAGTGTTTAGCTTTAAAGATATATAAACCATGTTTGACCCTAAACGTTTTTAGAATTGTGTTAAATTTCTAAACATTTTAGTGCTTAAACATCTTTATTTGTAAAACGTTGATAATTCAATCATGCAAATCATCTTGGTTGTATGGTGATATTGGATGCTAAACACACAAAAACGCATTCCTTAACGCCTAAATATTTTCTAAACGTGTTTAGATCTAAACATTAAATATGATGATATAATAAAAAGTTGTTGTTCGTTAAGAGGGCACCTGAATCCTTTTTTGTTTGATTTTGAAAATGTTAACATGGAGAGAAACAATGTTTAAAGCTCGGCGTTTCATGATGTAAAGTTGTTGTTTTAATAACAGATTCATTGTGTCTAAAAGGTTAGTATTTGACATTAATTTGATATGAGAAAGCTAATGCTTTTTTATGATTTTTTTTCTATAACATACACTGTTTTCGTCATTGACCTGTATATTGCTCATTTTTGTATGTTTGATTCTATCAAGATATCTTAAGGGGTGTTTGTCAATATATCTTTTCTATAAATATACTTTATTTTTATTCGAATCGATTTGATACTATTCGAGTATGTAAGAGTGATAAATTGTTATCATTTCAGGTAAAGGAATTAAACACAATCCTGAACATGTTTTAGACTTTACGTTTTTGTGTGTTTATAAGTAAGCACTGTTTTACAGTGTGTCCTAAATCATAACTGGCGAATATATGGGTGTTGAACTGGTATTTACTAGTGATTCCAGTTCCTCATCCGGCATAATATGAAGGCCAAACTTGTAGCCACCTTAAAGGAGAGGAGGTTCCATAGTGTGTAACAAGTTTTGTCCAACCAAGAAACGGTCTCCTTTCTCTCGTATTTGAATCACCTTTGTTTGATTACCGTTTAGTTTTTTTTTTTAATTTGTAGATTTTGATGTAAATTTTACCTTTTTATTGTGGCCTACTATACCATTTTTTTTCTTTTTTTCTTTTTTTTTGTTCATACGTGTTAATTTTTGGCCCTTAGACAGCATAGAATTTTGGATTATGTTTTCTTATTCAATCAATGTGAAATAAAACCACAATAGAAACACTTCCATATAAAAAGAGAGTCTACAGACTAGTACGTTGATGTCACAGTCTGTATCAAATATTATTGCCATCTGTTTTTGTTGTTTTTTTTTTGCTCTTTGTTTTGTTTTTTTTTTTTTTTTTTTTTTTTTTTTTTTTTTTTTTTTTTATAATTCCTATATCCTTATTTTGCTTCTGCATTCGCTTGCCTAAGAATTTGATTGCAAGTTGTCAGACAAGCGAACCATTAAACAAACAAATCAACAAAAACTAACAAGAACGCAACAAAAGCACTCGTATTGCGAACCCTAAAAAAGCAGGAGGTATCAACAGGTGCTCCGGAAGGGTAAGCGCTATCTGCTCCATAAATGGTTTCCGTAACAGCAAGCTATAATATAAGATACTGAAATTTCTGTTGGTCATCTGATGTTTTATTATTGTCATTTTAACCCTTTGACAAAACCAATTATAATCCAGGGGACAAGACGGGTTTTCATTAACAGTGTATTAAAAGAACATTGTAATGATAAACAGCAAACATTCCATCTCATTTCCTTTTAACAGTTAAAAGACGGCATTTAACAGAACAGAAAACACTAAATCGTCCTAAAAAATTACAAAACTGGATTCCACATTTAATAACAACCTCAAAATGCCCAGAACACGTTAAGAGAAATGTTCCGCTCCGCCTCCTCCAAGGCAAGTGTTAGTAAGCGTAAATTCATTCGTGGGATATATCTTATAATAATATGATTTCTACTCACTAGTGCACTTATTCCATCGGATATAATTCCCCAGTGGATCTTGGTTATGGGTTTAATACCTAGGGCAGTTATGTATTCCGACATAAATGTTATTGGAACATTATTCTCTAACTCCCAAATAGAATACCATCACGTTAAGCACATTTGTGACTAAACCTCTTAAACGTTTAGCTAACCAAGAGAGCTGTTTAGTTTCTTCTAAATTATTGCCTCTTTTTCATAATTTAAACTTCTTTATTCTATATTAATCTTTCTAACTTCTTAAATTCTAATTAACATTTTCATAATAATTCTAACTTTTTGAGAATATCAAAATAAAGATAAAATTTAATGAATACGGAATTAGTAATAATAAGAAGAAACCAGCATTTAAAATTTCCAAATCCAGAATTTTGAGTAAGAAATATAGACTCAAAATGAAATTAGAATTTAAGATTACAAATTCAGAAGCAAGGATTTAAATTTATTAAAAGAAATCTGTATAAATTCGAATTTCGAGCTCAGAATTCACAATACAGAAATAAAAATTTATAGAATAGAAGTTAGAAGTTAGAATATAAAAAGTTGAAATCAAAGATTAATTTTCAAATACGAGAGAAAGCAGACCGTTTCTTGGTTGGACAAAACCTGTTACACATTATGGAACCTCCTCTCCTTTAAGGTGGCTACAAGTTTGGCCTTGGTATTATGCCGGATGAGGAACTGGAATCACTAGTAAATACCAGTTCAACACCCATATATTCGCCAGTTATGGTTTAGGACACACTGTAAAAAAGTGTTTACTTATGAACACACAAAAACTTGTGTTTAATTCCTTTACCTGAAATGATAACAATTTATCACTCTTACATACTTGAATAGTATCAAATCGATTCGACTAAAAATAAAATATATTTATAGAAAAGATATATTGACAAACACCCCTTAAGATATCTTGATAGAATCAAAAATACAAAAATGAGCAATATACAGGTCAATGACGAAAACACTGTATGTTAAAGAAAAAAAATCATCAAAAAGCATTAGCTTTTTCATATCAAATTAATGTCAAATACTAACCTTTTAGACACAATGAATCTGTTATTAAAACAACAACTTTACATCATGAAACGCCGAGCTTTAACATTGTTTCTCTCCATGTTAACATTTTCAAAATTAAACAAAAAAGGATTCAGGTGCCCTCTTAACGAAAATCAACTTTTATTATAAGAATCATATTTAATGTTTAGATCTAAACACGTTTAGAAAAATATTTAGGCGTTAAGGAATGCGTTTTTGTGTGTTTAGCATCCAAAATCGCCATACAACCAAGATGATTTGCATGATTGAATCATCAACGTTTTTGCAAATAAAGATGTTTAAGCAATACAATGTTTAGAAATTTAACACAATCCTAAAAACGTTTAGGGCCAAACCTGGTTTACATATCTTTAAAGCTAAACACTGTTTTTTTTTCAGTGTGCCGTAAGCCAAAATGGACGAATATGTCTATGTTGAACTGGTTTTCATTTCAAACTAGTTTATCTTGGCCAAATCAGTGTAGCGGGAAACATGGTTTAACACAGCATCTAAAGAAAACACTTTCAAAGATCTCTGAAACCACTGAACCACAACTTTCCTTGGATATGACCTGTTTATAATTTGCATTGCTGGGGATGTGCCTGTTATCCAAGACAAGCGGGGAGCTAACAAATTTGTATCTAATCAACGGGGATATTTCCCTATGAAAAAACTACACATTCAAAGGTCGTTTGCTCTGAAACTACTTGTCTGATTGAAGTAAAATGTCTGTTGGTCTGAAAAATCTTCCAAGTCTGTCGGACCGAATGTCTGACAATAAGTCAGCAAGTTCCAATAAACAGCTGCGCCAAGTGGCATGATACGCCCGTCGTCACCCTTTCAAAACTTTAAGTGATTAAAAAATGTGGTTCTCAATTTAGAATATACCTATAACTGCCCAATTAAGCATGATATCTCTTTAATAAATCAATCTGCAAAGTTTGAAGTGAGCTGATCAAACTATTAATTTGAAAAATAAAGTCCCATAACGCTTGCAAGAAAAATCGAAATTTGACGAAAAAGTATACAGACCACGAAACCATCATATCCAATACCTGTACAAAGTTTGAGGTGAAGTAGTCATAGGGTTGTCAAGTTAGAACACGACATGCGAAAAATTGCCTTAGAATTCATAAATAAAGTTCCATAACTCTTGCAAGAAAAATCAAAATTTCACGAAAAAGTATACAGATCATGA
>MJUU01043815.1:27749-48663 GCA_002080025.1 Modiolus philippinarum | reverse complement strand
GCGACATGTAAAAAATTGCCTTCAAATTGACGAATAAAGTCCCATAACTCCTACAAGAAAAATTGAATTTTTCCAAAAAAGTATACAGATCGTGAGGCCATCATACCCAATACCTCTGTAAAGTTCAAAGTGAATTGGCCAAATGGTTATCAAGTTAGAGCGCGACATATGAAACGGACGGACAGACAGACAGACAGACAGACGGACGGACGGACGGACGGACCGACAGACGGACGGACGGACAATCGGACATTGGTATACCATAATACGTCCGTCATTAGACGGGCGTATAAAAAGTCTGTAAAACACATATATGATAAACTTCAAACATTGTCGAGTGGCTGCATAAAATCATGATGTCAGTATGCTTTTATATAATAAGGAAAAGAGTGGCTGTTGTCAAAGTTCCACTAAAATCAAATACATCGGCAAAAGAATACCAAGGCAAAAGGGGTAAAAAGAGAATTCTAAAATTGAAAAAAAGACAATCTTTATTTAACGCAAAGTGATACTACATAACAAAGAAAAAAATAATTAAAATAAAATGAATATTAAGATCGCCACATAAGCACAAGCACACTAGCAATGTGAACCCCTACCCTACCCCTACAAAAACTGAAGGTTTCATCAGATGCCATGGAAGGGCGGGCATGTTCTGCTCACGCATGGCACCGATCACACAGTCATCTAGGATAAAGAATTGAAATTACATATGTAATTATGGAATAAAGGTGTAGTTTCACTTTAATATCATTTTCTAATCTTAAACGACTGCTAGTCCCTCAGAAGTAACGATGAATGGTTGGCCTGTGCAAGGGGAGAGCAACACCTCTGGCGCGTTATAAAATCATTTCATCGAGTTCGATAAAAGTAGGCCTACCTTGGCTGTTGTGAAAGCTCATCTCGTATTCGTAAGCTGGAAAGTGATTCGCAATGACTCGTTTCCCAATCCAGGATAAGTCTAAAACAAAACCAATTATAACTCATGGTTCATGGTATTTAGCGTAAATTCGTTCTTGGTGGTTATTGATTATATTGATTTTTACTCACAAGGAATTCTCAAGTACTTCTTCACTGTGGTTCCTGAATTGGAACTAGCAAAAAAATGTTTTGTGTCAAAGTTTTCTATGCATCGGAAAAATTACGAGCTACAATTGTGAGTGTTAAATTCAGGCACAACATGATCGGTGTAAGTGAAATTCGTTGTTTGGAGTCACCATGAATATCTGAAAATCATCGAGTTCAACAGTCGACATTATTTGTCCTTCAACATTGTAGATAAAAGCAATTTTTGTGACAAGAATTTAATATTTTACTCAAAACTTGGAAATAATTAATTTTTCTCACTTTCAAGAAATTATTGTTTAATAAATTCTATCTCGACGACTAAACTGATGTTTGAACTTGACTGAATTTTTTATGTGTTATATGCATGCACAAAAAGGAAATAAAGAAACTCCTTGTGATTCAATCTTAGAGACCCATTGTGTCGTGTTGTTTTCTTTATGATGACCCGGTTTAGTCTTTGTGAAGGATATGGTTTCGTCATGATGTGTATGCCTTCAAATCAAAACATATAATCATCCTCTAATCAATATTTTAGTTTTGTCATGCGAAATATTATATTAACGACTTCATTTGATATGCATCTATATTCAATGTACATATACTTTCATGTGCATTTTGTATTTCTGTAAATAATTATTAAACCAAAGCATACCTTCCACCTAGTATGGTTATTTGTTGCAGTTTTATCCAAGAGAGCAACAAATTTGAAAACTTCAAAGAATATAACTATGTCTTGTTATGTCTACATAACAAAACAGTCACTTTTGTTCAATTTCATGATGATTACAATGCCATTTAGATGCTGAAAAAAAAGGAAACGTCTATTTTGAGCCCCTTATAGGTATATTGGTATGTTATGAGTTCCATAACCCCATGTGTACTTGAAAATTTTGAACGCGCATGTCAAGGGAAACAATTTTGTAAACTTCAAATGCAGGTATCCACACTGAATAAATTTAACAGTATTTGCATTTTCACACTCCAGTTGCGATTTCGTGTGACATTTATATTCTACATATATTAAATCCCTCACTTATCTTGTAAAGACGATAACACTGTGAAAAATCTGCGATTCGATCGACCTGTTTGAAAATTTTTCTGGTTATACAATACAGATATAGGGAATATAATTTTCCAAAAAAGGGAGAAAAAAGATGCTCTATATCAATACAAATGCCTTTGTAGAGATGAAGGATCAAGATGTAGTTTCAAAATGCCATTTCTCAATAAGAAGAAGTAATCAGATCCAGTTTTCAAGAACACAACGGATGTCGCGCCTGTATCTTACGGATCAGTTCTCCGTCATATTTTAGGTAATGCCAGAGACATGATAACCAATGTTTGACTGCTTTCAAATGAACACATCAGACACAAATGAAGAAAACAAAGATTCCACAACGAGAACCGGTATTTCTAATGAATTCTGTCTTGCATTTAAAAGAATAATTATGCTGTAAAGTGAGGCTTGCCGGACTTTTGACCATTCGCCAATTTATTTCACGAGATGTTATTTTGTAGTGACCATAGGCAAAATACGGAAAACGTATTCCGTATATAGATTCAGCGAAAAGTTCTCAAGGCTTTTTTTCTTTGTAGATATGATTAATGTTGTCAAACATGTTGAGAAATCGAAGACTGATAGAAATTAAGAAAATAATAGACAGGAATTGGTGAATCATGAAAAATCATGCATACAGTATTCCGCTTTTTGCTATTCTTTATGGCAGATGTGCTTAAAAGGTCGATATATCATTGTTCCAAGAGTGCTCAGCATCCTGACCATTCTGATATACTGCTCAGCAAACTATGTATCTTATTGGTGCTGACCCGAACGCCGATTATTTTTGGAACCTTACAATATCTAAATTTTTGTAAATTATGTTGAAAACTAAGGAGTATCTCCCTCATGCATAGCTCTGTCCTTAGCTAATTTTGGCTTTACATTTAGATCATATTTGGTTATTTGTTCTCTATCAGTTTTTAAATATCTTTGAGTATATGGTCTTCCAAACATTTAGATTTTATCTGCACTGAAGAGACATAAGTTGTCGAAATGCGCATATGCAGAAGGTAAATTCACAGTAACCTCGGTATTTAGTTATTTTATTGAAAAGAAAATTAATTTATTTTATGAATGTAATTTCTCCGATTTGAAAATTCGGATACTTTCTATCAATCTTACAGCTGTCTGATATGCATTGTTTCCTTTTTCGAGGTCACTTCACTAAATATTACTGGCATTTAGCAATTTTCCCCTGGAATTCATGATATAATTACATTTTGTTTGACAATATTTTATGATAGCGATTAAGTGCACAATATGCATTTGAAATAAAAGTCATGATGATTTCTTTTATAACTAGTCGTTTTATTGTAAAATTGATTTTTCTGCATTATCGTGTGTTTGTTTCAATTGTAAAAAGAATGCGAAACCAGTTTCTCTCCTTGTCATACCTGAGACCAAACCGGACTCTTTGACTTGACGAAGTCGGTTCCCATAATAATAATTCGGCGAGTTTCTTTTCGGTTTAAACGTTGCATATCAACATTGGAATATATAATGTTACAATCTAGTGAAGTTCAAACATATGCTGGATCATTCGTACAAACAATTATGTCGTTTAAGCGAGAACACTCGATTATTTTAGTGATTGGGTGAAATTTTCAATTCCGGCCACAGAAAGTTGCTTATATCTCAAATGTTAAAAAGCTAAGTAAGTAAAAAAAAACTTTAAAATTCAGTGATTCATACATGTCAAATATGGAATTGCACTGATAAAGCCGACAATAAGCTTGTATCT
The DNA here is from genome assembly GCA_002080025.1 of Modiolus philippinarum. Taxonomy (NCBI): domain Eukaryota; kingdom Metazoa; phylum Mollusca; class Bivalvia; order Mytilida; family Modiolidae; genus Modiolus; species Modiolus philippinarum. The sequence continues at coordinate 44,794 of MJUU01043815.1, read as the reverse complement.
TGTCTTTTGATTACTGTGGTCACTCAAAATTGTCGCCCGTACTTGTTCCGACATATTGAAAACATTGCGAATTCAAAATGAAGAAATTAGAATTGGAGATGACAAATTTAGAAGTAAGGATTATAAATTTAGAAGAAAGGGTGTATAAATTCGAATTTCGGACACGGAATTCTGAATACAGAAGTGAAAATTTATAAAAAAAATAGAAGTAAGAAGTTAGAATATAGAAAGTAGAATGTAGATTATAGAACTAAGAAAGGAGAATTCAGCATAATGAATTTTGACCTCTTTGGCTTTCCATACATTCAATCCATTATTTTTCATCATAAAATTCTCCACTCTGCATTCCTGATGGGATTAATTCAAAATTGGATTGCTGCATTGTGCGTATCATTTTCCTTTTTTAGGGGTTTGAAATAAGTGGGGATATAGTTGTATGCTTGACACGACAACACGTGCTGCAATTTTATGTTTATTTTTTTTCTCCCTTTTTACATGTGTACATATGCAAACGTTGTCATCAAATAAAATAGCTTGCTTGTTTCTATAATATTTACTGTTCATATTGTTACATTGTTTACAATAGATGTTATTATCAGTAATTTGCTTTTCATATTGTTTAAATGTATAACCCCCTCCTCTGATCAAGGAAATGGGGGATATTGTTTTTGTCCTATCTGTCTGCAAGTCGAAAACTGTTTTCTATCTAAGGAATATGTAGTGTTTCACAAACACAGGATTTTTTCAGGATATTATTTATAATATGAAAACAAGCATTTTCTTTCGATAGTTGTAAATATTGTTTATGCTTTTTGTATTTAACAACCTGCAAAAAGATGAAAGGAGTGGTATTTACAAAAATCGAAGTCCATAGACATGGCCAAAACGAGGACACAGAAAACAGTGATGTTAGACAGATACGAGCACAGAAACAAAAATCACAACACTCGAAACCGAGGCACCAACAGTGTAAACTCCCGTGAAGCTGAGAATTTCATCAGGTGCTCCGGAAGGGTTAGCAAGCTCTGGTCTGTTAACAGCACCCGTGAAAAGGTAAGTGAGTCAATTTAGGAAAATGTCAAAATCGTTTAAGTCAAATCCGGGAAGACGTAAATCTAGATGAAAATGTCAACTTTCATTTTGGACACTGACGCGTCAAATCTTTCAACGATGTGATGGTGACAGCCATAGAATTTCTTGCCGATGAGATTAACATAGGTTTAACAAATCTCTGAATAAGTAGCTTTAAGGATGGTGTTTCGCTCTGTTCAAAAATTACTGTTCAAACTACACGCTCGACAGAAAGGAATGAACTGTAAAATATACTCTCCATAGGCTGGAGAGGTAGCTATATTGCTGCTAAGAAAAAGGAAGTTCACAATTTGGAAGTTAAAGTCATCACGCTTGTTGAATAACTTGGATTGCAAACGTTCATCTACGTCAATATACAGAAAAAATCTAGGTAGCTGAAGTAGGTGTATCAGTTGTTTCTTTAATTTCAAGCTTATTGGGATAGATCTGATGTTGAAATTCCTAAAATTTTGGATAATTAAGAGAAAGTTCATTGTCTACGTATCGGAGGTTGGCAATAAAGGACTGGGCTTAATGTATTTGTTTTCTTTGAGTAAGCCATTGTAAAAAAAAACTTGGCGTCGTACGAGTAAAGCGGGGAGTAAAGGAAAAGGTCAGCTAAAAGTTGTGCGCACAGTAAGTTACCATAGGACTTTTTGTATAAATGATAAAAAAAAAATTATACATTTTGCATATATATGTGTTGAGAATGACAAGCCATCAAATTTCAAAACTCAAATTAAATTCCAGATCTCCTTTTCATTACTATATATCTTTTTTTATGTTTTTTGTTTTTTGTTTTTTTTTTTGTTTTTTTTGTTTTTTCTTTTTTTTGTTTGTTTAGTGCTCTTTTCGTACTGAAATTCCATTCCAGATATCCTTATTAAATAAATGTAGATTTGTATTAACTGGTGCATTTCACAATATTCTATATTCCTTTTTGTAATGAAATTACCTGTTGAATACTTAAATGTTCAATTGTAAAGGGTGCTTTTTATGTAATGAAATTACAAGTCAAATACTTACATACTCATTTTTTTTTATGGGTGCAGTTATATTTTAGTGGTCTTTTTGTAATTAAATTACACAAACCAAAATACCTATGTCTATTTTTACTGCTGCTGTTTTTTTTTTATATTTTATATTTTTTATTATTATTATCATTTCGATATACATGTGTGTTGATGAATAATGATAAAAGTTCTTCGTGAAGATTTTTTAGTTATAAAAATCCAGTAGAATCACTTAATTAGTGCTTTCATAATATCTGTTTTGTACATATTGTATATATTAACCATTATTCTTCCATACAGTTCTAATGAACTTTTCATGTTTATTCTATTAATATTTATCATGTGTTGGTATTTCTCTGCTATTAACAAAACACTTTATATAAATACTTTATCCACCAAGATACATTGCTTGATTATTTTTGTTTGAATTACTTTTGTCAATTATGTAACCTTGTGCATACTGGATTTCCTTTTCCGTTAGTCTTATAAAATTTTAAACATAAAGTTCTCGTTTTTTTTTTAATTTAAAAGATAAGTTTTTTCTTTTCTTAATTTAAAACATTTTTTTTTCATTTAAAAATAACAGTTACTCCCCCTTGTTTACGTGAAATTTGGATTTGCTTGTTAATAAAACAATTGTTTCTAAATTATTTGTTTTCTTTCACTTACGACATCTCTAATCAGGTACTGCATGAAATACAATATTGTCATTAAAATGTACTTCTATGTAAAGTAGTAGTCCCCCTTTTCATTCAGTTAACTAATTTACATACAAGTACATTGTAATGACAATTGTATTATTTCATTTGGAACTATGATTAGAGATGTCAATTTCAAAATATGGAAATACACATACAGGTGGAATAAATATGTCATCTCTTATCCGGTACTGGTTGAAATACAGTGTTGTCATTAAAATGTACTTCTGTGTAAAGTAGTAGCCCCCCTCCCCCTACTTTTTCTTAATAACTAATTCACATACCAGTACATTGTAATGACAATTGTGTTATTTCATTTCAAACTATGATGAGAGATGTCAATTTGAAATATGGTAGTACACTTTCAAGCTATGATTAGAGATATCAATTTATTCAGGTTAAAAAAGGACTTCACATGAAAGTACAGACTTTTGTTGTTGTCAAATTCTCAGTTGACATTTATGGGTTGTATCACGTTACACTTGCAATTAATTTTTATCATTATAGCATTTATATATACAGTTGTGCATTTAATTAAAACATGCACTTACACATTCGTTTGCTATGACTCTACACAATATATTACATCACTGCAGATGTAAAGGATGCTCATTCACACCTGTTATTAATACAAATACGATTGTTTTTCCACATCTGTTCTGCAGCTTCGCTGCATTCACCTGGTATTAATTCTTAGCAGATGTTATGCAATAGCAAATTACGTCACAATGTCATACTACTTCGCAATGGCAAACCACAGTACCACACGGAGCTCCACATTTGCCATTTGGAATGTGGAGGTTTGCTATCCTATTTTATACTACTGAAATCTACTCGCTATATGTCAGAGATGTGGGAATATTACTGTTCAAAAATGGGATGTTCACTGATGGAAAGTCGAAATCATCACGCTTGTCGTAAAGTTATGTTTTCAATCGTCCAGAGTTGTCAATGTAGAGGTATAGGTCCAGGTATGATGCTGATGATGGTGTATCAGTGGTGTCTTTAATTTCGAGTTCATATGGGTATATAAGATGAAGGTTATCCTTAAATTGAGGATTGTTCAATGAAAGAACATCATCTATTTAACGGAAACTGGAATTAAAGGATTTGGCTAGCTTATTGTCTTTTTTCTGAACTAGTACTTGTATAAACCTGGCTTCATACGAATAAAGAAACAAATCAGCTAAAAGTGGCGCACAATTAGTCTCCATAGGTATCCAAATTGTCTGCTGGAAAACTTGTCCTCCAAATTTAATAAATATATATGTTATCAATCTAGAATTCCAGCATTGCAATGACATCCTCCTCTGTATACTTTTTGTGTGAATCAGGGTGATGTTTAAAAAAATAAGTCCCATCTTTACCTATCACTAAATATGAATATCTCGAAATTATCATCCCTACCCCCTAAAAATTAGGGAAAAATTCTAAATATCCATACTTTTAATGCTAAAATATAATGTTTCATTTGATTTTGGGTTTAGATTTCATTTTATCAGACATATAGGATACCTTTTAAGTACAATTTAACTGTTGAAGTGAGCTATATTTGGCCTTTCTATCCAAAAATGTGTACAAAATGGGAATTTTCAGTTTTCTAGAATTTCCCTTGATTTATTGTTGAGATAAAAATTTCTTATAGAATTTATATAACCTTAAAATATGGATGTGATATCGTTTTAGCATGCCTGATCTTTAATTGGAATACGTTTTTAAGCGTTTGAAACAACTTGCGGACTTACGAAATGCACATTTTTTACTCCTTCTTGTAGGCCATGGGCTTAACTCACCCCGCACCACACACACACACACACCCACACACTTCTGATCCAGACCGATTATTTTCAGACCTTTTATATCATCTTTTCAAAATATAACATGTCAACACGAATATAACCTGCATGCATAGTCAGTATAGGGCTACTTTTACAGTACATCAGGCAAAATTCTTGTATTTTCGTTTTAACCCAATTTTCATCTTTTAAGCTCCATAATTTTCTGTAAATAATTTAAATGTATTGGAATGTGGTACCAAATTGAAGCTAATTTAATACCCTTCACAATGAATGCAAGTTTGGCCATTTTACGCTATTTTGCTAAACTGGCAATACAAAAATGTACCCCCACTGCAAAAAATTGCGAAAATGACTTTTTTTTACTCTCAATTCCTTTCAGATAAATAAATCTCATCATTTGATCTGATTTTTATGCCTTATTTATCAGTTGTGATATAATGTTGGAAAATAAGACCACCAAAGTCAATGAAATTATGATTTACGGTATAAAGTTTTTGAAAAATGGAAATTTTCGGAATTTTTAATATTTTCACAATTTTAACTTTCTGACTTTTGGATCGTTCAAATTTGAATATATATCTAGTAAAAGCCAATGTAATAATAATATATGATATGTTAGCAACAAATTGTGTGATAAAAGTTTAGTTTCACATTTATTGTGGGTTCACAAATGCCAAACTAAGCACCCTCCCCTAAAAATTAAGGAAAATTTTAAAATATTAAGGCTCTAAATGATAAAAAGATAATGTCTAATGCAAATTTTTGTTTTGTATTTGACTATAGCTGACACGAAGAAAACCATTTAAGTAAATTTAAACACTTTAAGAGGTATCTCTTTGATCGCTCTGCTTGAAATTTTATGCAAAGTGGGAATTTTCCGTTTTTCAGAATTTTTGCTGTTTTGGCCAAGAGATGTAAATACTTCACGAATATGTAACTTGAAAAGATTGTTAAATATCGTATCATTATATCTAAGCTATTAGTTACATGTGTACTATGCCTTTGACGTTTTAGACTCACTACACTCTCATAAAATACAAAATATTCAATTTTACCCATATCTTGGAGTTAAAGTTACATTTTACGATATGTCAAATGTTTCTTTTGCAAAGAAAGTAAAATATTTGTATGTTTTGTACGTAAAGATGTATAGACAGGCACATTTTGAAGATTTTTAGGTTAAATTTTGTTGGGGTAGGGAGAGATTTTCGGTATTTAGAGTCGCACTGAACACTCCTTGTTTTTTTAAACAGTGTTTTAAGATAACTTATGTGTCGGTTAAAACAATAAATTGGAATATCTACAGATAGATCCTCCAGATTTACCACATATCACGGACAAATCTGAAATGCTGAAAATTCCCATTTTTCATCAATCTTGAACAAAATATTGAGTTTAAGCTGACAAGGGGGATTTAAAGTACCAAATTATGATAGAATATGTGTAACATTGTTATATGCAACGCAGATTTTGCTTTTGGTTTGGTTATTTTTATCTCAACATAGACAGAAAATGGACATTTGTGAGGAAAATTTGCTAGCGTAGGGGTAAGATCTTCGGTATTAGAGTCACATTATACACTCCTTGTTTTTCTAAACAATATCTTAAGACAACTGATGTATCGCTAAAAATAATAAATTGGCATATCTGCAGATATATTCTATAGATTTAACATATATTGCGACTAAACAGTGAACTTTGGACAGATCTGTAATGTTAATATTCCCATTTTTCATCAATTTTGGCCAAATATTGAGTTTAAGTCGACAAGTGGCTGTTAACATACCAAATCATAATGGTATTCATGCAACATTTTCATATACAAGACAACCTTTTGTGTGTTCTGGTTTATTTTTATGCGAATATGGACAAAAGATGACAATTTTAGGGAAAATTTGTATGGGTAGGGGTAAGATTTTTGGTAATTAGAGTCACAGTAAACACTACTTGTTTTTCTTAACAATGTTTTAAGACAACTTCTGAATGGCTTAGAAAAAATAATTGACATATCTGCAGATATATCCTCTAGATTTAGTATATATATCGAATTAACAGTGAACTTCAGACAAATTTGAAATGTTGAAAAAAGTCCCATTTTCCATCAATTTCGGGCAAAATATTGTTTTTGAAGTCAACAAATGGCTGTTAAAATACGAAATCATGATACAATTCAAGCAACACTGTCATATACAATACACTTTTTGCGTGTTCTGGTTATTTTAAACCGAACAAAGACAAAAAATTGACAATTTTAGAGTGTTAAGGTAAGGGTAAGTTTTATTGATGTATGATGTCTATATTACCTAAAAATGGCCATTATTTGTAATAGCTTTTGACATTTCAGACTCACTGCACTCTCATAAAATACAAACATATTACCCATTCCCACACAATATTCAACACAATTTATTTCATTTTATTCAGCCTGAAAAGCTTAAACATTGTATAAAAGGTCTAATTAAATTATTTTTTCAAATGACTCCCATGTATCACAAATAAGATCATGCCCGTGGTAAAAAACATTTATTCATCAATAAACTTTGAATTTGGTAAATTTCTGAAATGCTGGAAATTCCCTTTTTGACGAAAATCGCCCAAAATATTCAATTTTACCCATATTTTGGCGTTAAAATTACATATTACGATATATCAAATGTTTCTTTTGCAAAAAAAGTAAAACATTTGTATGTTTTGTACATACATGTATATTGTAAAGACAGGCACATTTTGAGGATTTTTAGGTTAAATTTTGTTCGGGTAGGGGAGATTTTCGGTATTTAAAGTAGCATTGAACACTCCTTGTTTTTCTAAACAGAGTTTTAAAGATAAATCCTCCAGATTTGCCACATATTACGATTTAAAAGTAAATTTTGGACAAATTTGAAATGCTGAAATTCCCATTTTTACGAATTTTGAACAAAATATTGAGTTCAAGCTGACAAGGGGGGTTTAAAGTACCAAATCATGATAGAACGTCTGTAACGTTGTTATATGAAACGCAGGTGTTGCTTGTTTTTGGTTATTTTTATCCCAACATAGACAAAAAATGGACAATGGTAGGGAAAATTTGTTGGGGTAGGGGTAAGATTTTCGGTATTTAGAGTCACATTATACACTCCTTGTTTTTCTAAACAATATTATAAGACAATTACTGTGTCGCTTATAATAATAAATTGGCATATCTGCAGATATTATCTTTATGATGTCTATATTAAAAATGATCATTATTTGTAATAGTTGTAAAGCAAAAATAATTAGCCTTCATTTGATACCTACTTTAAATGATATTTGTTTACTAACAAATAATATTAGGCAAAAGAAAGGCAAAAGTTAGTCTAAAACAAAAATATTTAAAGATCCATTTCTTTGGTTTCTTTGGAAGTAAAACTTTGGTCATCAAAGCAATCGTTTGATGCATTGTTTTTATAACTTGGAAGCATCTGGGAACCATTTTGAAGCAATTAAATGAAAAACTTGATCGAAAAACGAAATTACCCTAAAAATGGGCCCTATTCCAACAGTGCGTGCAGGTTATGCTCGAGTTAACATTTTTCATTTTGAAGAGGGGATGTAAGGAGACTTAAAAAAATGGGTGGGGTGAGGAAATGGGGGTTGCACGGGGGGGGTTATTCCAGCCTATGGACTATGGGTTGGGGTATAGAACTCGAAGTGCATCTTAGTTCCCATCCCTGAAAAATTAGTTTCAGTTTTTCAATTTATTTTCTTGACTATAAAATATCTTAACATGATGTTAACATATTTTTAATGACAAAAGTTGTATTTTTAAAATAGACCAAACAAATCGATATTTGGATATTTTCGTTTTTTTACTAAGTTTTCTCTCTCTTTTGTCTAATATTATTTGTTAGTAAACAAATAGCATGTTATTGAGGTATACACTTATAATTGTTCCTATATGACAAGTCTTTAACTAAATTTTATTTGACGAAAGCAATTAACCTGAAAAGCTACAACAGATTGAATATAAACCACCCTTTGCTCAACAGTGTTCATTAATTAGTGATTCCCTCTGGATGCATTGATGTATTGGTTTTTTTTTTCGTATAGTATCAGAAATTTATTCCGATTTGAATACGACTCTGAAGTCCCGTATTGCTTTTAGTTATGCAAAAGCTATAATAAAACACTGTATAAATGTAGAAGAAAGGTTCAGTCGGTTTGAAAATATCCACCGCGTACAACACAACATACGGGTACGGAGATTAGTTGACACGGGGGCGGAGATTTGAAGCGGTTGCGAACAGTCAGGTAACTAAATACCGAAGTTACTGTAAATTTAGATCCTGCATATGCGCATTTCGAAAACTTATGTCTCTTCGGTGCAGATAAAATCTAAACGTTTGGAAGACCATAAAATCAAATATGTTAAAAAACTGATAGAGAACAAATGCCCAATATGATCTAAAAGTAAAGCCAAAATCAGCTAAGGACAGAGCTTTGCATGAGGTCGTTTTGTCTTGATCAAGGAAACAGAGGTAGGTACAAGATGTATTGCAAAGCAGTTATTATACTTTTCCTAGTCGTGGCAATAATGGATATTTGTACAGTAAACTATCAAAACATCCAATACAAAGAAGCGACATCACTGCCTTTTGCCTTGACTGCATGTATTTTGATAATGTGAAATAAAACTACTAGCTCTTTGAACTTTTATTTCCCTGAATAAAAGGTGTCATAGTAAATATGTAACAGTTAGTATTTTTATTAAAATCTGTAAAGATAGGACAAAAAATGCGAAATATGATTGTTTGTGCGGGGACAGAGAGCAGTGTTGGCGTATAAATAACAAAATAATCGTTATTTTACTTTCTCAGAGATATGTATTGTCTCTTTCTTATTGTGAAATGATAAAAACTTAAAAAAAAACTCAAATCCAAAAATTCCAATTTTGCATTAATATTTTCATATTTAATTGCCCATTAACCGCGCATGCTTTTATTTGTGAAATATATACGTCTCTAAGTATTGTGGTGTTTGAAAATGAAATGCAAAGCTTTTCAACTTGAATAAAATGAAATAAATTGTGTTGAATATTTGTGGGTAGGAGTAAAATGTTTGCAATTTATGAGACTGTAGTTAGTTTAAAATGTTTAATAGCATATTTTCTAATGGCTTAGATGAAATGGAACGATATTCAATCATCATTTTCAAGTTATATATGAATTTCATGAAGTATTTACATCTCAAAGTCTAAACAGCAAAAATTCTGAAAAACGGAAAATACCCCTTTTGCATACAATTTTGAGCAGATGGGGCAAACGTGATCTCCTGAAAGTTTAAATCTGCTTTAATGGTCTTCTGCATGTCAACTACAGTGAAAACAAAAACTAAAATTTACATCACACATGACTTTTTATCATTTAGAGCTTGAATATTTAAAATTTTCCTTGATTTTAAGGTGGAGGGGTGCTAATTTTGAAATTTGTGAACCTACGATAAGTCTGACACTAAGAAGTGTTCCCAAAATTTGTTGCCAACATATCATAAATTATTATTCCATTGGCAGTTATTAGATATTCATTCAACGTTGCACTGTCCAAAAGTCGAAATTGTGAAACATTTAAAGTATTATATTATATTATATTATATTATAATATATTTAGCCTTAAAAATTCCGAAAATTTCCATCTCCATATCCATTTTTTGTAAAATTCTATTTCAAAAATCAAAATCCATATTTTGTGGACTTTAATGATCTTGTTTTCTAACATTCCAACATTAAACGAAACTTGTAAAACTTGGCAAACCAGAAACAATTCTGACAGCTTCTTGCTGTAGCTGTTCAAGTTTATTAGAACTTTCCAACCAACAATTATCCCAAACTTTCCAGGCATATCCAAAATACACCAGCTGAAATATCACAAAGTGATGAGTGATGAGTCTTTTAAAACTACCTTTTGTTGACGGCCAACAAGAAAACTTTTGCACAAACTTTAAAAGTTTTCATTTAATCCATACAATTTCATTGGATGTAAAAGCCCCTTATGCCAAACTTTATCACAGGCTTTTGATGAGTCGGAAAACACAAAACAATAATTTTCCTATTTTCAAGCGAATTTGAGATACAGTTATACATTCGTATCAATTGATGAACTGTTGCAAATTTTGGGAGAAAACCAGATTGAAATTCATATATTAGCTTAGTCATATTCAGATGATTAAATACATACTTACAGTCGACACGTTCTATGACTTTCCTAACACACCACTTATTAGGGAAATAGGCCTATAATTAGATGGGGTTGAATTATCTACTTAAAAAAAGAAAAAAAATCAAAAGAAAAAAGAAAAAAAAAAAAGCAGGTATCACATTAATTTTGTTCAAGATATTTGTTGAATTTTATTTGAAAGGGCATTGCAATTTTTTGCAGGACACATCTTAAGAATCTTTATTTGAATCTAATATTTTGATGTAATATATAATGTTATACACAGATAAATATTACGTAGGATATTTTCGGTGATATAATTTTTTATATACAAAGATAATTATTATTCAATAAGCTCATTAGCATTTAAAATGACGATTATGGATTTTTGTGTCAATTCATATGTTTTTGCATGCAGTTTTCCAACAAATTTTATTTCTGGTTTCAAAGGGGAAATTGTCCTTTAAGCACCACCTCGAATTTTCAAAACATAACATCGAAATAGATTATTAAAATTGGACTCTATGCTAATAACGACACGGTCTTAACTTATTTTTTTTTCTTGCTATCGCTCTGTATAAAATAATTACGAATAAGAGGTCAGACTATCGGTTCTTATTCGCATAGAGCCCGCTTGCAATAATTAATTTCTTAAAAAGAGTATTACATTTTAAGTGAGACATTGTGGCACACAACAAGATAAGTCACAGTGTCAACACTGTTATGGGGACCAGAGATAGAACAACATAAGAAATGTTATGTTTAGGAGGAAAATTGGACACCACAAAAAGGAGTTTTGTTCTATGACCTAAAATATTACTACACAAAACATGATTGTGCATACCTAGTGGAAACATTGCACATCAATGTTGCGCATATAGTGGGAGAATTGCCCGACCACAATGCTGCATATGAAGTTTTTTCCTTACAAAATACTACATATGAAGTGGGAAAATTCTCCAGAACAGTACGTATTGATTGGGGGAATTACACCACAAAAATGTATAATGTCAAAACTAGTACTGGTGGTTTGAGTTTAGTTAAATTTTTTCCTACCGAAGAAAGATCACATAGCGTCTTGTACAACAATAAAAGACCTAACTGTAATTTTTCGGATGATTTTTATTCTTAGTCCGCCAAAATTACCTTAACAAGCTACACGACATATCAGTCCGATAATTTTTATGATGGATGGATATCAGTGTTGGACCACAAAATTATCGTTTGCATATCAACCTTCTTTTAGTAACGGACCTCCTGGCGATTGATTTAACAGATTGTGAGCGAATAAACTCGGAAAATGTAAAAGAGAGTTCATAATGTGAATGGGAAAATGCTCTTTAGGCCATGGCGAAAGTTCGTTACATTTGTAAGATTGTGTGGGTTTTTTGTTTGTTTGTTTGTTTGTTTGTTTTTTTTTTGTTTTGTTTTGTTTTGTTTTTTGTTTTGTTTTTTTATTTTTATTATTTTTTTTTCGTTTTTTTTTACTATTATATGCTGCGAACGGAGAATAAAACGTCATTGTTATAAGAGAAAAAAAGAAACCCAAAAAACTAGTTATGACAATCAGTCATGTGCTCTAATGCGTGTACATTTCGCTTCACTTCATATGGACGGGATATATTTTGTGATTCTTCAGAGAAATTCAAATGCAATAATGAAATTCATAAAATGATAAATGAATAAAATAAAATAAATGAATATAATATTTTACGAAAGGATATAGAGTAAATGAACATGAGACCAAAACACATATGTTAACTCCAACTGCAATTAATTTTAAGGAGCTATATGGCCAATTCGAAGATAAGGTCCTCATCAACAGCACTAAAACCCAAACATAGGAAATCCACAATTTGAAATGAAAAGGATACAGTTTACATCTCAACATGGGATTGTTTTTATAAACATGATTAAGGCAAAACTATATTCAGACAGATAGAGGATCAGCTGGGAGGGTACGATGTTATGAATGAATTCAGGTTGAATAGAAGCAAAAAAGCTGAACTAGTAGCAATACGGGTATTTATGCTGCGAGAAAACAACTTAAACTTTAATGCACATTGATGAGGGTGGCACAGGGTTATTTTCGTGCAGCGTGTTTGCCGTTTTTATTTGTACATGTTGCCGTGTTGGAGGGTCGTAATTCGTGCAAACCGAAAAGGGGCATCGAGCAAGCAAATTTCCGTTTTTTCGTTCTCGTGTTGTGTCATTTTATTTCTCGTACGACCGTGCATGGTACCCCCTGTGCGACCCTCATTGATCATGTTATTTCCATTAACAAAGCATCTTTTGCTAAATGGATTTCATCAATATATTCTCCAGAATTGGAGATAACAGAAACAACAGAAACAACTAGATCTACTTTTTGGACTTATACACAATTCGACAAAAAAAAGGGTCATTAACGAAAAATTTCAAATATATTAATTCTATAACATGTACAGTAATGTTATTATTCTTCTTCTCCTGCTAAACGTACTGTATGTTTCACATTTGATTCGTTATGCAAGAGCTAAAACCAGTTCTTCAGACATACTCATTAGGCATAAATATCTCCGCTGCGGACTTACCCATGAGGCATAGTTGTCTCCGCTGTGGACTTACTCATTAGACATAGTTGTCTCCGCTGTGGACTTACTCATGAGCCATAGTTGTCTCCGCTGTGGACTTACTCATTAGGCATAGTTGTCTCCGCTGCGGACTTACTCATTAGGCATAGTTGTCTCCGCTGCGGACTTACTCATGAGGCATAGTTGTCTCCGCTGTGGTCTTACTCATTAGGCATAGTTCTCTCCGCTGCGGACTTACTCATGAGGCATAGTTCTCTTCGCTGCGGACTTATACTCATTAGACATAGTTGTCTCCGCTGCGGACTTACTCATGAGGCATAGTTGTCTCCGCTGTGGACTTACTCATGAGGCATAGTTGTCTCCGCTGTGGACTTACTCATTAGGCATAGTTGTCTCCGCTGCGGACCTACTCATTAGGCATAGTTCGTGATAGTTAGGCCCTACAAATCCACTTGTAACAAAAAATCTGAGGCGGGTTGGAGGGTTTTATTTTATTATTTGTTTTACATATTTTCACTTAAATTGATAGGAATTTAAAAAATCTGAATAATTGAAAATAAAAAAAAATTAAATTTAGAAAAAATGGGGCGTGTGTGGATGAGAATCTATTAATTGATTTGATGAGGTTCGATTAATTCACAGGCACAAAAATTAATTTAGGTATAGTTCAATAAGGTCACATTCGCAACATTGCAAATAAAATGGTTAAGTATCGAAATATCTAGAAACCGATATGCTCTAGAAGTCTATATGATAAGCAATGTTAAGGATGTCAGCTCCTCAATTAGATAATAAATAGGATTTCAGATAAATGAGATTTTTGTTACAAATTAAAAATAAGAGTTATTTAAGTGATAAAAATTAAAAGGTTGATTATCTCGTTTTATAGTTTTTGTGATATTAGTTATTAAAAATTCGACGGGAATTGAACTCATCTGAATTCTTCATAGGATTAACATTAGGAAGGTTCGACAAAAAATGAACTTAACAAAATAAATATAATGAATATTTAAAGATGTTGATAAAAATATATAGAATTAAATTATGTATAAAATAGGGGGGTCAATGGGTAAAAAATTATAATGCTTTCGAATGGATAAAACCAGAAGAGTTCGAATATCTGACAGAAATATCAAAACGTGAGGAGCAAACCTCCTTCAATAATTTAAACCTTAATTGCTTAACACTGGTCAACGAAATTACTTGGAAGGAGTTCGGGGATTTCAATGAGAAGAGGTTATCATATTGGACTGAATGTCAGTAAAATATTTTGATAACATAATCCATCTCATAAATCTGCATGATAGTGTCCACTGTCATTTAATATGTAATATAAGTCACGTTTTATGAACATAGGTCAAGGCTAGAGCTTCGACGAATCTAATGTTGACAATAAAAACATTACATATAGTTTCGGCGTCAAGGAACAAGTTATTTTTTTGTCCGTACTTTTTTTTTATCATTCATTTATATATTTAGACCAGGGAGGGAAGTGTTATAGATTTATATGGTGAATAAAAGGATATGGAGTAACTATATATCTATATGCATGTAGAATGTCAATGTTTTTATACTTGTACATCATGTTCATCCACCGAAGCCATGGTTTTTAGTCGACATTCGTTCAGCGAGTGAAAGTTATGGAACCTACACCCTGATTTGATTGAATGACATGAAGTAAACTTTCTTTTAGCAAGACAAAATAAAATTCTTATAAATATTTCTTTGAAATGAAATGAATCAAAATTGCATATATATAGTATATTCAAAATACACCAGCTGAAATATCACAAAGTGATGAGTAATGAGTCTTTTAACACTACCCTTTGTTGACAGCCAACAAGATAACTTTTTCACAAACTTTATAAGTTTTCATTTAATCCATACAATTTCATTTGATGTAAAGCCCCTTATGCCAAACTTTATCAAAGGTTTTTGATGAATTGGAAAACACAAAACAATAATTTTCCTATTTTCAAGCGAATTTGAGATACAGTTATACTGTAACATTTCTATCAATTGATTTTGGGAGAAAACCAGATTGAAATATATACATTGACTTATTCATATTGTGATGATTAAATACATGCTTACAGTTGACACGTTCTATGACTTTCCCAACACACCACTTATGAGGGAAATAGGCCTGAAAAAAGGAAAAAAAAACAAATTTTGTTCAAGATATTTTGTGGAATATTATTTGTAGGTGCATTGCAATTTTTTTTAGAACACATTTTAAGAATCTTTACTTGAATCTAATATTTTGATGTATCTAAAATGTCATACTCAGATAAATATTATGAATGATATTTTCGGTTTTATTTGTTATTTGATATAATTCTTATATAAAAAGATGAGTATTATTTCATAAGCTCATTAACATTTTAAAACAACGACTATGGATTTTTGTTTCAATTCATTTGCTTTTGCATGCAGTTTTCCAACAAATTTTATTTCTGGTTTCAAAGGGAAAATTGTCCCCTAAGGACCACTTCGAATTTTCAAAACATAACATCGAAATAGATTATTAAAATTGGACTCGATGCTTATAACGACACGGTCTTAAACTTATATTTGTGTTCTTGCTATCGCTCGGTATAAAACAATTACAAATAAAAGGTCGGACTATCGGTTCTTATTCGCATAGAGCCAGCTTGCAATAATTAATTTCTTAAAAAGAGTATTACATTTTAAGTGAGACATTGTGGCACACAATAAGATAAGTCACAGTGTCAACACAATAAGATAGTATGGGGACCATAGATAGAACTATATAAGAAATGTTATGTTTAGTAGGAAAATTGCTCACCGCAAAAAGAATTTTTGTTCTATGACCTAAAATATTGCTTCACAAAACATGATTGTGCATACCTAGTGGAAACATTGCACATCAATGCTTCACATATAGTGGAACATTGCACATCAATGCTGCACATATAGTGGGAACATTGCACATCAATGCTGTACATATATTGGGAACATTGCACATCAATGCTTCACATATAGTGGGAACATTGCACATCAATGCTGAACATATAGTGGGAACATTGCACATCAATGCTGCACATATAGTGGGAAAATTTCCCGATCATAATGCTGAATATGAAGTTGAGAAATTCCCTTACAAGCATACCTCAACTGAAGCGGTGGGGAAATAGCCCACAAAAATACTACATATGAAGTGGGGAAATTCTCCAGAACAGTACGTATAGATTGGGGAATTACCCCACAAAAATGTATAATGTCAAAACTAGTACTTGTAGTTTGAGCTTAGTTAAATTTTTCCTACCGAGGAAAGATCACATAGTAATGATTATTAAGGTCTTGTACAACAACAAAATACCTTATTGTAGTTTTTTTTAATTTTTATTCTAGGTCCGCCAAAATTGCTTTAAAAAATACACGACATATCATTTCGATACTTTTTGTGATGGATGGATTTTAGCGTTGAACCACAAAACTCACGTTTGTATACCAACCTACTTTTAGTAATGTTTTTTTGCAATTGATTAAACACATTGTGAGCGAATAAACATGGAAAATCAAAAAAGAGAGTTGATAAAGTGAATGGGAAAATGCTCTTTAGGCCATGGCGAAAGTTCGTTACATTTGTCCGATTTTGTTTTTTGTTTTGTTTTGTTTTGTTTTTTGTTTTGTTTTTTGTTTTGTGTTTTTTTTTTTGTTTTTTGTTTTTTTGTTTTTGTTTTGTTTTGTTTTGTTT
>MJUU01043813.1:19900-34373 GCA_002080025.1 Modiolus philippinarum | reverse complement strand
GGAAAATTATACACTACGTAGAAATTACAATTCAGACGACAGTCTTTGGGTATCCGAAAATAGGACTGACTCAAATAAATTACGCTCATTTTCTTGTGCCTTCCGCCTATAAAGTATTTTACAATAGAGACGGATCTTGTTGTGAACAAATATAGTCGTCAAAAATTACGATTTTTTGTTTGTCACCGGCGCTGCCGTCAGATACTTCGTCCTCGGAGTCGATGTCTTCAACTTTATCATTAGATAGTTGTAATAAATCTTCCAGAGACACACCTAGTTTTTCCGCTATTTCCTCGAATATTCGAATTAGTTCCTTATAGTAATGTTGTTCTAAGTTCTTTGCGTAAAGAATAATTTTGTCGTAATACAATAAGGGTTTAAATAAAAGGTGCATTAGCAAATTTGTTTTACCAGATCCAGATGGCCCCAAGATGAAAAAACGGAAAAAATCACTCGGCATATTTTTTGCCCCTTGTATTGTTCTAAAATTGTTCGTATTAGACTTTTCTGAAAAATATACGGGAATCGTTGTCTTTTTTTATAACCCGAATATTTATTAGATAAAAAATTATGAGTGTATTTCAGGTAGGAGGGTGCATAACCGTTGTGGTAAGTAATAATGTTTGACTTTTATCATAAAAATCAGGTAAAAAAAATGCTTGCATATGATTTGACCAATCTAAAAAAAATAAAAACAAAGGTGTATGGTTTTTACGAAATACTTGATATTCAAGGGGAAATCGAATATTTATGTTATCCTTTTAGCAATATATTCGTTATAGAGAGAGTAACTGGTCATGATCTATCAGACTTATTAGAAACATGTAGGAATCAGAAGTAGCCCGTTTTACCCATCTCAACAGTCCCGTAGGTAGTAGTTGATCTGGGAAAAAATCTGCGGTTTTCAAAAAACCGCAGATTTTTCCCCATAGTTAACTACTTTTTACAACGTAATAACAAACTTACCGAACAGAATTGTCAAGCGGAGCCAAAGTCCAAGAGGCAAAAAGACAAAGCAAGTAGAAAACCGCCGGAAAAATTGTTGACCGCACTAGTGCTGACCAAGTACAGGCATTTCAAAAAAAAATGACGGGTTTTATAGCGCGCAAAATCTGTTCCTCCATTGCGGTAATGTCCGGTAGCAACTCAATAGCAATTGCTATTGACAGGTCGTAAGACTAAGTAAAAATGAGGTCGTGAAAGATCTGTTGTGTTGCATATTTGCGAAAGTCATTTTCTTCCTGAAGACAACTAAAATCCATTGTACATGCTACTTCTTTAACAATGAGGGTTTGATGGATGTACCATGAATTTTGACTGTATAACTGTATGTTGAGTTGAGTGTACCAGCAATGTACCTTGTTAAGGTCTGCATCGATGCGAATACTTCCTCCTTGTCATAAGTTGTTGAAATCTTGAAGATGGACAATTTGTTGCATAATTCCTTAACCGCGTTGCGATTCTAAATCCTGATCGTAACTAATTTCTCCATTTTTAACGTCCACAGGTCATCGGCACCAAATGTAAAGACGAAGAGAAAAAAAAACATTTGATGCCGTGACCAAAAGGGAATAGTATTACACTATACGATGGAAAACAAATTGAAATCTCAACGGAGAGGACATAAAGCAGCGATAACTAGAATTTTTTTCACAATTTGACGGAATGAAAGAAAATACAGAAATTGATTTAGAACAGGTTCGAACTATTCGTGACTTCATTGTACAGAAACAGAGGATTCTACAGGATTTAAACGACAAGATAGTATGAGGACGTGGAACAAGAAATACTAGACTCAGATGGGTATGTTTGATCTAAAACTCAAAATTAGATAAATGCACAAATACACTAGTGAAAGACAAGACAGGCATGTAAATGAAACTTTAAACGTAAATGCTGATTGTTTCGTTCCGAGAATGATTAATGCAAATGCCTCAGCTGTTCACACGGATAATGTTACAACAAATCAAATTACTGAGAGAAATAACAATGTTTTTACCCATGTACCAAACAACTATGTCTACGCTAGTAATCATAGACTGCCTAAATTAGAACTGCCGCGATTTAACGGAGATATTCTGCAATGGAACACATTTTGGGATTGTTTGAATCAAGTATACATTATAATGTCACACTAACACCAATTCAGAAATACTTAAAAGCTGAGCTTGACGGAGTTGCTGCACCGACCATTGCGTGATTTGCGCTTACCAATACCAGTTATGACACAGCAGTATGCCTACTACGGGAAATATTTGGACAGCCACACAAATTAATAAATTCTTACATGAAAGCTCTAATGGACCTGACGCCGCCATCTAATGAACTCATTAGTTTACGTAACTACGCTGATCATATCGAAACTTATATAAGAGGATTGGAATGCTTAGGACAAATACAAGAAATATGAAAAAGAAAGGAAATGGGATAAATGTCAAGGAGACAACATCCCACATCCAGGTTAAATCGACCCCCAAAACAAAGCATCTAGGGGTCACCGTACGGTCTTCAACACAGTGAGGAACCTCACACCATCAACACAGTGAGGAACCTCACACCATCAACACAGTGAGGAATCTCACACCATATAGCATGCCCTAAATGGCCCCAAAAGGGTAAAACAGTGAATAAATCAATGGAAACAAACCACATCTAATAACCCAAATATCAAGAAACTAAAATTTTATAAGAAGACAAGGACAAGCCAATGATCAACATATTCCTGACTTGGGACAAGCGCAAAAATTGCGGTGGGGTTAAACTCGTTTTCTTGAATCAAAACCCTCCCCCTATGAGTGGTGAATGGCTACAAAATAAATACACAAAAGACCCAAGACAAGAAATGTACGGAGCGCTTTTCGTACCTATTGCATTTAGCAAACTTCCATCTGAGATTCGGAAAAATATTGCTCGTGAAAACGGAGGTGACAATATTAGGAAAAAGAAGGGAAACAGGGAATGCGTCAAAGAGGCAATGACCCAAAGGGGAGTAATAACAACTCAAAGCCACCATAAGATCTTCAATGAACGGTGAGGAAACCCCACACCCAACGGCAGGTCGGAGTTGGCCCCTAAATAAAGAGTAATTTAGTTCATCGAAATAAACATCATCTTAACCTACATTGTATCTACATTTAGAAAAGCACTAACAAAAGAACTCAACATACTAGAAGCAGGTCAGTGTTGAGAAAATAAAAGTGCATATGCTACAAATACCTTCTTAACACAAGCCGACACTATCCAGCAACCACGTCATAACAGAAACTTCGGAGAGAGCCTAGATATGAAGACTTGCGAAAGTTTGTATTGCGGAAATTTACACTTTTCAGGAGACTGCGATGTGTGAACGGATATAAAATCTAGACAAATCATTGTTCAGGAAAAAAAGCTATGCGTCAACTGTTTGAGAAAACATTCAGTTTTAGACTGTATCTCAGTGAATAGATGTAAACTATGCAACGCAAAACACCATACAAGTCTATGTGAAATGTGAATTTGACCATTAATGTATAACCAAGTTCGATTTTGACAGTAATGGATTCATTCTAATGTGTGAACATTATTTTTTTTCACCTTTTTGTGGCCGGGAGAATGTCGAGAATATGGCGCCCACATAGAACTTTAACGCCACAGTGACGTTTTGTTGTATGTATCGTTTGTAACGTCATGATATTGTAAACATATTCGGAGATTAAACATGTAACGGAACACAACGCATCTGTATTCCTTTCTCTTCCCACTGTTGGGCAGTGCTTAAACAATATCACCAACTTTTTCTTGTCGCAGCATAAAACTTCACTTCAATAAGACAGTTTTTTTATTCCTGAAAATGATGACTCCTTGAAAATCTTGGGGAATTCCACGACTCCGTTCTCCATTTGTTAACGTGAGGCCCAGGGCTCCAAAACAAGGGTTCCAGGCTCCAGCAATATGGCTAAGGTAAAAAAAGGGTTTCAGGCTTCAGTAATATGGCTCATTGGTCTCCGGGCTCTACAAACGACATGTTCCGAGCTCTCAGAGAGCTGTGGAGCCGTGCTATTACCAAGTAGCACAATAAGGACATTTATATATATGCTTTCAATGACAATAAACAAAACACTTCGTGGTATTACCATCTGAATAAATGCATTTTTCTTATATTAGCTTATAACTCATGTGTACACTTCTTTATAACTATTTAGCTAATTGATGCAAATTCTAAAACCTCAAGTTAAACTCCACCCATCGAAAGTTTGTCCTAAGCTTTATTTAATATGACTGATTATTCGAATTTCGGTTGATTTGATACATTTTAAATATACTTTTGAAATCTTGGATTTCCTTTGTTTTGGTTCTAGTGCTGCTGATGAGGAATTAATATCCAAAATAGGCATACAGATCATTAAAATTAATTGCAATTGTAGTAAACATATATGGTATGGTCTCATGTTCATTTACTCCATATCCTTTCGTAAAATATATATTTATTTGCTATATGTGGTATGGTCTCATGTTCATATACTCCATATCCTTTGGTAAAATGTATACTTATTTGCTATGAAAACCAAAATAATATTCGGTAAATATCGAACAGGAAACTTCGATATCATCACCATGTACTTGGGAGTTAAATAAAAATACTTTAAGAAGTAAGCGAAAACACTACTGAAAGAAACACTTTTAGTATAGAGGTCCTTACAGATACATAGGCAACGAATACCACAGCAATATACACTAAAAGGTAAAAAATCTGAAAAAAACAGGAAACAAAATGGAGACAATGGACCAAATAAACTAAGGCATGACTACAAGAAGGAAGGCACTATCTATTTTCAGAAAATAGGGAGCGATTGAGGATAAAGCAAAAAAGGCTCTAAATATGAAAAAGAAAGGAAATGGGGTAAATGTCAAGGAGAGACAACATCCAATCTCCCGGTTAAAACGACCAAAAACAAAGCATCAAGGCGTCACCATACGGTCTTCAACACAGTGAGGAACCTCACACCATATAGCAAGCTCTAAATGGCCCCCAAAAGGGTAAAAAGGTGAATAAATTAATGAAAACAAACCAATAACCTGAATATCAAGAAACTAAAATTTTATAAGAAGACAGGGACAAGCCAATGACCAACATATTCCTGACTTGGGACAGGCGCAAAAATTGCGTTGGGGTTAAACTCGTTTTCTTGGATCCAAACCCTCCCACAATGAGTGGTGAATGGCTTAAAATATCTATACAAAAAGACTCACAGTAAAAAATCAAACTAGAAAAAAGTCCAACTTATCAAGACTAGTACCTCGACAATGAAGTACATAAAACATGAAGACAATATACTCGGGTACTGTCCTGACAAATGCTCGCAGTTACTGACATAATTTCCATTGACTATGATAACAAGCCTTCTTAGATATGAAATTTCAATTGAAATTCTTCTTAATAGATTTCGTATAACAGCATCATCAATTTTGAAAGAAGAACATGATATTGTGCAATGCCAAATACTACCAATATGAAAAATGTTTTAATTTAGTTATGGTGTAAAGTTTTTATGAGCTGATCAATATCTTTGCCAACAAAAAACAGAAGTAAAGATTTAACAACAATGCTGTATTCATATCCTTTATGAATAAGTTTGTTCAACGGATTAATAAGTTTGAAGTTATGCGCTTTGTAAATCGATCACCTTCTCCACGGCTTATATAACCCATCAGGCGATAGGGTCCTATGTTAAATTAGTTTTCTGACGTGCTGCTTTTTCGGATGAAATATGAACATGATTAACCCAATTAAACATCCAAGGACTGCTGTAACTGTAACCAAGTTTGGTTCCAATGGTTATTTTGTTTAAGAGATCTTTTGCATTGCATTTCCCAAACAGTCCTTTGTTGTGATATGTTCACTGCCTGCAGTCAGCTAACAATTTTCAAAGTAACCATCCACAGAGACAAAAAAATTCTCTAGAATAACTTACCCTTCCGGAGCACCTGATGATACCTCAGTTTTTATAGGGGTACACACTGCTAGTGCTTTAGTTTTGTGACGTTCTTGTTCTTTTTTGTTTATTTGTTTTGTCTTTCTCATACGGTCTCAATTCGTGTTGCTGTGAATTGCCGTGATTTTGGATTTATGATTTTAGAATTTCCCCTTTCCTCGTTCTTGCTTCGGTATTCGTTTGCCGATATATTGGCAATATAGATCTGATCTTGATCAGAATTGTCCTCAGATGGCCACACCACCAAAAAAAGATAAATAAATAAAAATAGGAATATTCAACATTTTCCGAGCAAGGAACCAAACTTGGTCTTTCGAGTTGGTCTCCTTGTTCGTTGATTGTTCATGTGTGTGTGACAGGTCCGCACATATAAAAATAGACTGCTGGGTGAGGAACAAGGTTATATAGTGGAACATATGAGAAAAAACATTCAAAGTTCTCTTTAAATGCATGGCAATTTAGAACCCACCGTAATTACTATAGTCCTTCGATGATCACATTAAAAAAGTTAAATGCAAGTATGTAATCTTGAAATATTGTAAATCACAGAGTTCCATTGAACTATTTGAAACGATATCCTTTTTTTAGCATAGGTTATTTGTTTATCAATTGTGAGTAAAACAGCGTCTTGTATATATTAATAAAACAAAATCTGCTACTTGTCTCTTTTATTTGGATCAATTTGCCGTACACAATAACTTTCACAATCAACTATTCGCAGTACACCGCACTTGAAATTCGCCGTACACCATGTAGTTTTTGTTTTCGAGCACGGTGAAAAAAACTGCACAAAGTTATGAGTTACAAATTAAAACATAGCTTTCTGACATAACATAGGATCTTAATACTGATTTATACATAAATCGACTCAGAAACAAACAAGAAAATGCAATACGTCGGGCGGAGTAAACAAGTTGTCCGGTAATTTATTGACGAGTTTGCAAAGATTTTTCATTTATCCGACACGCGATGAACATGTGCGTGTCACATTAGGGGACGACCATTTGATCCTGAGGGGGCAAGGGGCCTGGCAAATTTGGAAAGGTTAGATTATTTATTTTCAAATCCATTTTGGTCATAAGATTTATTTCCAAGCCTTTGGAGGCCAGATTATTTATTTTCTTGTATAACAATATTGGTCTCTTTTCAGGAGTAGACTGAATATTTATTTTCAAGTATAAACAGGCAAGTTATATATATTGAACTGATATTTGTTCCATCTAGTGATATTTTGATGATAGGCGAGTCTTCGGACGAGCCTGTCCTTCAAAATACCACGTGATGGAACAGATATGAGTTCAATATATATGGCTTCTATCAAAGTGTACATGTCAATCAATTATTGTCACGTGGCCATGTGACAGTTAGCGAAGTTATTTCAATAGATGGATTACATAAGTTGGATGTTGCCATTGTTGCATGCAGGATATATTTTTTTTTATAAAAGAAAGTGGAAGGTGGTACATCAAAACAGACATTTTTAAAACAGAAAAAGTATACCTGTATTTGAATATTCGAGGTCTACATGACAAGGAAGGTCTCGCCCAACTTTAACCAGGAAAGAAAGGGATATGATAGCATTGTCAGGCAGGTGATAAAACTGAAGTTAGTGAATTTTAGTACACTACAGCTATTAGTCTTTTCCTCACGAAGTTGCTGGCTATTGTTTTATAATACCGTATAATGTAGTGTGTCCGTCCGTCCATCTGCTCCTTCTTCCTCCCAAGATTCAAAGCAGTAACTTGTAGTCAAAAGTTAAATATTGTCTGAAACAAGATGTGTTTGTGAAACACTATGCCCCCGGCAGCAACCATGTCTACCATACAAAATAAATACTAAAACTGCAATCACTAGAAATTAAGGTTAAGTAGACATTTGTACGAAGCTCCATTAGACCTATCCAATATAGAATATCAAGCCTCTTGCAATTGTAATTTGCGACCTAAAAGCAAAATCTTAATTTTGACCTCTGTGACCTTGGCCCTTGACCTGACCTTAGTGAAATTTGCATAATGTTGTTCAGCTTTATATGATCAATATACAGGCCAAATAGGAAGGCCCTATCACATCTGGCTGGAAAAATATCGGCAATGTTCAAGTTTTCAAATTTTCACTCAGTGACCTTGACCTTTGACCTGACCCAGATTTTTTTAGGTGGATATGTATTAAGCTTAATTAGATCTATTCACATATAGAATATCAAGCCTCTAGCAATTGTAATTAACGAGCAATATCAAAATCTAGATTTTGACTTTTTGACATCTGTGACCTTGACCTTTGACCTGACCTTAGTGAAATTTGCATAAAGCTGTTTAGTTTTATATGACCACTATATAGGCCAAATATGAAGGTCCTATCACATCTGGTTGAAAAGATATAGGAAATGTTAAAGTTTTTGTTAAAGTCTTCGATTTTTGCACTCAGTGACCATAACCTTTGACCTTGCCCAAATTTTTTTGGTGGATTTGTATTAAGCTTTATTAGATCTATTCACATACAGAATATCAAGCCTCTAGCAATTGTAATGAAAAACAGCCAATCAAAGATTGCGATCCCCCCGCTACCCCTTTTTGGACCCCTCCCTTGTAAAAAAAGACAAGTGTTTTTGAAACTAAATTAATCATCGTAACTGTAAAACACCAAAAAGATATGGTTGCTAGGTAGAATTAAAAAAAAAATGGGTCTTTGAGAGTTTCAGGAACTTTACCAAAATTAGAATCAAAGATTTTTGCAACCTGGCTGTTGAAAATCATCATTTTTACAGTAAGGAATTGAAAGAGATATGGTTGCTAGGTAGAATTCCAAAAAATAACGAGTCTTTGAAAGTTTCAGGAAATTAAACAAACTTAGAATCAAAAATTTTTGCAATCTGACGATGGAAAATGATCACTGATACTATAAGGCATCAAAAAGGATATGGTTGCTAGGTAAAATTCCAAAAAGAAATCCGTCTTTGAGAGTTTCAGAAAATTTACCAAAATTAGAATCAGTCTTTTGCACTCTGATTATTGAAAATGATCTTCAGTACAAAAAGATATGGTTGCTAGGTAGAATTCCAAAAAATAGTAGGTCTTTGAGAGTTTCAGGAAATTTACCATAATTAGAATCAAAGATTTTTGCAATCTGACTATTGAAAATCATCATTGAAACTATAAGGCATCAAAAAAGATATGGTTGCTAGGTCAAATTCCAAAACGTAATTGTCTTTGAGAGTTTAAGGAAATTTACCAAAATTAGAATCATTGATTCTTGCAACCTGACAGTTGAAATTAATCCTTATAACTCTAAATAATTGAAAAAGAAACGGTTGCTAGGTAGAATTCCAAAAAATAGTAGGTCTTTGAGAGTTTCAGGAACTTTACCAAAATTAGAATCAAAGATTTTTGCAACCTGGCTGTTGAAAATCATCATTTTTACAGTAAGGAATTGAAAGAGATATGGTTGCTAGGTAGAATTCCAAAAAATAATGAGTCTTTGAGAGTTTCAGGAAATTTACCAAACCGAGAATCAAAAATTTTTGCAATCTGACAATGGAAAATGATCACTGATACTATAAGGCATCAAAAAAGATATGGTTGCTAGGTAAAATTCCAAAAAATAATTGGTCTTTGAGATTTTCAGGAAATTATCCAAAATTTGAATCATATTTTTGGAATCCTAGTGTTCATACTAGCTGATGACATCAAAATATTGCTTAATTATAAAACTTCATGTTGAAATTTCAAAAATTATTAGTCTTTGACATTTTCAGGAAATTTACCAAATTTGGCACCGGGGTCTAAATTCCAAAAGCTTAGAACGTATTCAAAGAGCAATTCCAATAATTCCTCATGAAAATATAAACCACAAAATCGAAATTATACATAGAAATCCAGTCGTTCTGATGAGTACTAATTGTTTAACATTTTTTGGCCCCTTAAGGGCATGCCCCCAGGGGTCATACGAAAAGTCCGCTATCATCAGTAAATGAGATGCATATAATCGAACTTGCATACAAAGTTTCAGCTTCCAAACGTGAATAATTCAGAAGATTTCGCTTATTACTGGATATCTCGAAATACATTTTCGCTCATTTTTCCGCCCTGAGGGCAAATTTCAAAATTCCTAAACATTCGGCACAGACAACTTTTATAGTGTTACTTATACCCTTATTACAAGGTTTCTGCGATTTAAGGTGTAAGAGGAGTTCCAGCGGAATCGAATTTTTCGTTTTTTGGACCCCCTAGAGGCCATGCCCTGAGGGGTCATACCAAAGTTCCAACACCCTCTGTGAAGTTGCTACATAATATGTGAGTCCATATCCGAGTTTCAACTTTCTAGCCCAGATGGCCTTGGAAATTTCTTCAATTATTGGATATCGATAAAAATTCGTTTTCGCCCATAATTTGCCCCTAGGGCGTTTGACCTCAATTCCGAATCCACAGTGCGCTACTTCTGATCATAGTCTAGTATGGTGCCGAGTTTCAAATTTGTATCTCTTATAGTTCAAGAGCTATCGGGGAGCATTACGAACGCATACGTACGTACGTACGTACGTTCATACGGACGGACTGCATTACATAACCCCCCCCCCCCCGCTTTCGCTAAGCGGGGGGATAATTAACAAACTATAGCAAAATCTAGATTTTGACCTTTTGACCTCTGTGACCTTGACCTTTGACCTGACCTTAGTGAAATCTGCATTATGCTGTTCAGTTTCATATGACCAATATACAGGCCAAATATGAAGGTCCTTTCACATCTGGTTGAAAAGATATAGACAATGTTAAAGTTTTTGTTAAAGTTTTCAATTTTGCACTCCGTGACCTTGACCTTTGAACTGACCCACATTTTTTTTGGCGAATTGTATTAAGCTTTATTAGATC
This sequence comes from Modiolus philippinarum, assembly GCA_002080025.1. Taxonomy (NCBI): domain Eukaryota; kingdom Metazoa; phylum Mollusca; class Bivalvia; order Mytilida; family Modiolidae; genus Modiolus; species Modiolus philippinarum. Next base: position 23,536 of record MJUU01043813.1, on the reverse strand, counting down.
TATTCTTATATAGAATAGATCTATTCACATATAGAATATCAAGCCTCTAGCAATTGTAATTAACGAGCTATATCAAAATCTAGATTTTGACTTTTTGAACTCTGTGACCTTGACCTTTGACCTGACCTTAGTGAAATTTGCATAATGCTGTTCAGTTTCATATGACCAATATATAGGCCAAATATGAAGGTCCTATCATATCTCGTTGAAAAGATATAGGAAATGTTAAAGTTTTTGTTAAAGTTTTCAATTTTGCACTCAGTGACCATAACCTTTGACCTTGCCCAAATTATTTTGGTGGATTTGTATTAGACTTTATTAGATCTATTCACATACATAATTTCAAGCCTCTATCAATTGTAATTAACGAGCTATAGCAAAATCTAGATTTTGACCTTTTGACCTCTGTGACCTTGACCTTTGACCTGACCTTAGTGAAGGTCCTATCACATCTGGTTGAAAAGATATAGGCAATGTTAAAGTTTTTGTTAAAGTTTTCAATTTTGCACTCCGTGACCTTGACCTTTGAACTGACCCAAATTTTTTTGGCGAAATTGTATTAAGCTTTATTAGATCTATTCTTAAAAAGAATATCAAGCCTCTAGCAATTGTAATTAACGAGCTATATCAAAATCTAGGTTTTGACCTTTTGACCTCTGTGACCTTGACCTTTGACCTGACCTTAGTGAAATTTGCATAATGATATTTAGCTTAACATGATCAATACAAATACCAAGTATGAAGGTCCTATCACATCTGGGTTAAAAGTTATGAGCCAGGTTAAAGTTGCAGACAGACAGACAGACAGACAGACAGACAGGACAAAAACAATATGCCCCCAATCTTAAGATCCGGGGGCATAAAAATGTTGCCGGACTGTATATGAATACTTTTTATTTTTAATACACAATTCGTATGGGCAATTCACTACAACTGGAAGGTTTTTTTTCACCCGTGTCACTATGATGTTAAGTTTTGCAATTTTAGAAACTTTTCAAACATGACAAGGGCTGCGCGTATCCATATATCCCGCAGCTTCAGAATTTGAAACCACACGTAATTGGGGAATTTTTCAAAGTTAAAAGGGGGCATACATCCTACAAAAATAATCAATCAGGACTCTGCACTGGCCTAAGGTATCCTTGAGCAAAAGCTACTGTTTAAATCTTATCCAAATCGTTGCGTTGCTTCGGGGATAAAAAAAAATATTGAATAGCATTACTCTATTAACCTGTCAGCGATTTTCATGAGCGAATACGGGCATATAAATCCCCCAAAATGGTATAAAACCGCCTAATTTAAATCCTGTAATTATTTCATTTTCACGTATAGTTCGTAAAGATGTGTTATAAATATAAGTTAAAACGGGTAGTTTAATACAGGATTATTATATTTTGTCTTTAGTGGAAAAAAAGTCGGCTGTTGTTTAAAATGTAATTTATTTTTTCAGACAAAAGTGATGAAAGAGCACAAAGGCCTATTTTTGAAATTACTTCCAGAGTGTACATAGCAGTTGCTATTTTTTTTTTAATTTTAAAATGGAAAAAATCAAATTCCATTTAATGCAGAATTGTTAGCTATTTTTACAAGGATTTTCATGCATATTTTGTTTTGTTGATGCCGTCTTCTTTTTTTACCGAAAACGACAAGGTTGAATTTTTAGAATGGACATCGGCTCAGATATTTCATGTATTTATTGGAGATAATATTACGTAGAAGTGTGAATTATTTCTACAATCGTTGTTGAATTTATTGTACAGTTTCTTGTACAATAACTTCCAGAAATTGGAAGTTGTAGCACTGTCTTGGCTCCACCCCCACATAGGTATTGGGATTTATTGAACACTTTGTTTTCCAAAGAAAATGAAGTACCACTGTCATACAAGATTATTTATTTTCAACTTATCTGGGCCAAGATATTTATTTACAAAATCTGCCAGTCCCCCTCAGAATCAAATGGTCGTCCCCTTATTATGTTAGAAGTGAAGGTATTACCATTCATCAGATATTTAGCTATTGTTATAGGTGAAGGGGTAAAATTTTTACCTTGGTAACACTTGTTTTGGTTTTCCCTCGCTTGATTAGTCGCTAATCCGGTGGTCGTTGATACACAGTGACCATTTTCCAGCCAATTTTTCAATTTCAGTAAGTTCTTGTGAACTTGGGCTTTGACCTACTGAGCCCTAAATTAAACTGAAACTTTCATCTTTTTATGTTTTTGTTTTAAATTCTTAGGACATTTTGAAGTTTTTTATTGAAACTAATTTTTTTCATTGTTTTTAAAATTTTGTAAGCATGTGTGATCACAACCTTTGACAATCTGAGACCAAAATCAATAGGTATCTGCCTTCGCTGTAAAGCTTTCGTGTTAATAAGTTTCGTTCAAATCCATAACGACATTATAAAGTTATGTTCCTGAAACCAATTTTTGGCCAAAATTAAAAAAAAAATTGTACCAGTGACGCTGACCTTTGCCGTACCAAGCCCAAAATCAATAGGTGTATTCCTTTCATTTTTACATCTAATGCTTTCATTTGTATGAAAAAGAAAGAAATGGGGTAAATACATCCAATATCCAGCTTAAAACGACCAAAAACAAAGCATCTAGGGGTCATCGTACGGTCTTCAACACAGTGAGGAACCTCACACCATATTATATGGTGACCAATGACTAACATGTTCCTGACTTGGGACAGGCGCAAAAATTGCGTTGGGGTTAAACTCGTTTTCTTGGATCCAGCCCCCTCCCTTATGTGTGGTGAATGGCTAAAAAATAAATACACAAAAAGACTCACAGTAAAAATCAAACTAGAAAAAAGTCTAGTGTAAGTTTCATTTAAATCCATTGAGCCTTTTTGAGGGTAGGCTGTGGAAACCAATTTTTGGACTGGGTGGTTATCTGAAGGTCTGTAAGTGTTTGACGGCGACCTTTGAATCAATAGATAGCTCAAGCAACCAATCTTGGAACGAATGTTTTTTATATACTATTTGTTACCTTGACTCCTGACTCACTGAGCCCGAAATCAATAATTGTTCTGCTTGCCTCTAATGATGTCATCTTAGTAAATTTCATGCAATTCCGAAAAGGCAATATGATGTTAAGCTCCGGATAAAAAACATTTGGACCATTTTTTTGTTTTCTATTAGTAATTTTTACCCTTTGTTGTAATTGACACTTACCAATTCTGTATTTGAATGTCCAGCTGGTATAAATTAGTCTGTGATGAGAGCTATCAGATTACACTTCTTCATACATAGAATAGATACCAGAAAGAGGCTGGGGCAACTGGGTTCCAGAGGCACGTGATGCTGTTGTGTGGTCTGGTAAGATTCTCCCAAGCTGGAACACCGCCTTGTTCACTGGGTACTACACTTCCCCCTGTTTTGTTATTTAGCCCTCTGCCAGGTGGAGGTCCATTTAGGGTGGGGACCTCCTTCCTATGGGCATGGGCAGGTCTTTTCTTTAGAAAAGGGGTTGGGGGGCTTGTTGAGATGTTTGAATACCAATACATGATACCTTCTGATCCACGGGCTCCCAACCATCTCCCTGATCTGTCTCGTCACTGGGGCAGTGTTCGCACCAGTCAAGGCCAACTGATTCCCCTTTTACTCGTCAACACCGGGAATGTAGGGGGG
>MJUU01043813.1:0-11056 GCA_002080025.1 Modiolus philippinarum | reverse complement strand
CCCACACCCTACTTCCTCACTGTATTCATCTGTATAGGTTGGGGAGGGGAACCTTGAAAATCTCTCAGATTAAAATGTTTGGTAGAGCCCCCTTATGGATGGGGTCTTCGGGGGTCTATCTCCGGACGGACCACTAGGTCCACCGGCGACCCCGTCAGCACCCCCTCTGGAACGGCCGGCTCTACTCCCATTTATCAATTCGTCTACCCTAGCCAGCCTATCTTTGTGTCTCAGTTCCTCCTCGCCAATATCACTTTCTCGGGCCAGCTTTTTAGCAATGCTATCAGCTGGCCCAAAGTCTATGGCGTCTAATAATGCTGGGGACAGGCGGAGGTGGGGATATCAACTAAATCTTCAAGGAGAATCCCCCCTCTCTCCTTCCTCATGTCCCATATCTGACATGCAATTTTCTGCCCTACACCTGGCAGCAGTGTCAAATCCTCAAATTGACAATTATTTATTTGGATTTTAGTCATATTGGCAATATAAAACAGTGTAAATACACAATAATATCAATAAAGAAAATCTTACCTCAAATCTGTGCAAGTCAAATGGATAATAACAACACACTAATAAAACTACAAGGGGAATATAATTTTATTTAATTTAAACATAGACAAGGGACAAATAAATATAAAGCACAAAGGGGCACTAGCTTTCCGCACCGCCACGGGAGGGGCAGTCAGCAAGCAAGTGTACTCAGTATAAGGGGCGGGCTATACGGGAATATGGCACTTATGTTGGGAAATAATAAGGTAAATTAATTAATAAATGTATAGTGTTGGTGTTCCTATGACCGGGTAATAGCCACCAGACCCTCCGATGGCCACCACGTGGTCCTTGAAATTAGGGTTAAACCCTTTGTCACACAAGGGGTCTCGCCCTAACTCAAGTCAGAAACACCAACCAAACTCCTAAATCTGAGGCAAAGCTCCCATCTTTTGCCCCAGATAACTCCTTTCCTTCCTTATTTAGTTGCCACTGGTCCAACCAAGTGACAACTAAATGACTCCCTCGGTTCCCAAACGAGATCCTTTAACCCAAAATGGCCGATCAGAAATCCACCTCGTGGCTGGATTGCTGACAATTATTTAGCGAGCGGTCGCTAAATACGCTAACAATCCGGCGAAGTTCGGACCTTTAGCTGCACGCAAGCGTCAATGTTATAATTGACACTTACCAAGTCTGTATTTGAATGTCCCGCTGGTATAAATTAGTCTGTGATGAGAGCTATCAGATTACACTTCTTCATACATAGAATAGATACCAAAAAGAGGCTGGGGCAACGTGGTTCTAGAGGCACGTGATGCTGTTGTGTGGTCTGGTAAGATTCTCCCAAGCTGGAACACCGCCCTTTCACTGGGTACTACACCTTCGACCTACTGGTTCCAAAACCGATAGTCGTCTTTTGTCCTTCTAATATTTCTTCTGTGTTAATTTCATTTAAATCCATGAAGCCCTAAGTTTCCGACAGAAACTCAGTCAATACCACTCTCTCATGGGTAGTCTTTATTTCAGGATGACCAATTTTCATTTCCTATTTTATGACTAATACATTATCTCAGTATGTATTTTCTATATGAATTGTTTATTTGATAGTTTCACTATTTTTTCACAGTTGTCACAAATAGACTTCATGTATTTATCGGTCCATATTTTCAATGACTATTAACTGGTGATGAACTATTTACTGGTCATCAAACCAAACTGCCTATTTAGTTCTACCATTGATTTTTGTTTTTTTAATTTTGTGACAAAGTAGTTTGTGACTTAGAGGAAAATTTTCGGCGAAAAAAGGGGGATCACCGACTTAATTTTGTCGCTATGGCAACTCAAAGTTGGAAGTCTTTCCAGAATTATCGTTTAAATTCACACTTTCTTTAAAGTGATGCTATTAACGTAGAATCAAATTTTGTTTTCTGGTAAACTTCGCGGCGCGAAATAGTTGTGTCTCGGGAAATCATAATAGGTGTACTATGTACTACTTCGAAGATTTGTTAACCGGAATATCTCGCTCCTATATTTGATGTGTTTGCCGAAAAAATGTAATATCTGGCACATCAAGATGATATTAACACAATGTACTGTTTCAGTTCTGTAAATATGACTGCTGGATATACGTTAAAATATTATTATTCATCTAAAATTGTACATTTTTCATATAAAATACGGCAGAAATACTACTAAGTGCAACTAGTATGAAACAGAAAGTTGTATCACCACACTGGTGATAAAAGAATGGCGCGCGTGTATCCACGTCAACAAAAGCAAAACGTCACGTCAAGCATCAAGTATTTCCTTCGTTAAAACTTAAAAATAATGTAACGTCAAATGAATAAAACTTTTTTTNGCAAAAATCTAATAGTAGAACGCTACAATAATTTTTCATTAGGAATCCTTTGGAAAAAATTGCATCAAAAATCGGACTAAAAATAAAAAAATGAAATTTTTGAAATTCGCCCCTTTTTGGCCCCATTTATCTCTTGAACGGTACATGCCACGTGAAATCCGTTGGCATACCTCAGATTGGAAATTTTCTAAGGAGTTTACTTAAAGAAACCCCATCAAAATCCGATAAATAATAAAGATTCTACAGTCAAATATGTGAAAACAACCAATTTAACCCCTTTTGGCCCCTTATTCTAAAACGAGCGGGGCCAGGAACATAAAATTATAGCCCGGGCTAAAGCATGTGCCAAGAAACATCATACTAAAATTTGAAAATGATCTGTTCACTGGAACCAAAGTTATGCTGTCCACAGACACAAAAATACCCAATTTTACCCCTTTTTGGCCCCTTTTTCTGAAACGGGTGGGGCCATAAACCCGAAATTAAAACCCGGGATAGCCATTATGCCAAGAAACCACATACTGAAATTTGAAGATGAAACAAAGTTATGCTGGCCACAGACGCCGACGCAGACGCAGACGCCGACGACTGCGCCATACCATAATACGACCGCAAAATTTTTGCGGTCGTATAAAAATCAATACATCCAGTTTGGAACATTAATTAACTGAACACTTTTGAGCAAAGGGCAACTTATATTTCATCTATATGTATTTGTATCACTCAAAGTTGCTATTTTTTTGTCAAATAAAATCTAGGAATTTACCTAAGTTGTTATGTGGTAAAATTAATAAGTAAACTTCAAGTTAATAATTTGTTTTTTCAGGAGGTATATATTTATCTAAAGGTCAGAAATTCAGTCATTCCCACTTTCCGGTATTTGAGACAATCATTTCTGCCTTCAATTAAAGAAGAGTTCCTATCTCGAAAGTCCCATAGTGTGGTTGTGTGGTGTATGAGGATGCTGCTAGTTTTATGAATTTGTGTTATCAAATAATGTAATATACTTATGTCTTGTATACAAACATGTACTTTTAAAGTGTTGGATAAACAAGCAAACATTTAGTCATCCATGTACCATTACCTCTGTCTTATGGCATAGTCTCTAATATCATTTCATTCGTGTATATTTAATGAATATATTAGACTTTGTTTGGCTTGGGAAAGGATATATATGCTGGTGTGATCTACATAAATACAATTTCTAATATGGGTGATATGATTTAGCTATGTACAAATGTAAATAGATCCATGGTATAATACCAATATACATATGGTATAATACCAATATAACACCTTTAGCACTTACTAATTCATGGCCTTTCATAGATTGTGGGCATTTTAGCATGGTCTCTCGTTGTTTTCACTTATTTTACCCCTTGCGCTAACACTCAGGATAAAATAAAACCGAAGTAAAAATGCCTACATATTATATGGCAGCCATGAATTATTCCTTAAATGTTTTTTTTTTAAAATTTACTCATCAAATCATTACAAATCAAAATTTTTGTAGACTACTCAATATATAAGGGTATATGTATTGTTAATGAATGTGTGCCATAATGCTAATTATACATATAGTTGATAGAAAAGTACATTATTAAAAAAAGAAAAAATGTCATTTCATGCCATAACCAACCTAAAAATGTTCAGGTTTGCCACTGTTGATTTCAGACATCTGTCAGATAACCTAGAAAATAGACATTTCCCACCAAAGTTTTAAGTGTTTGTATCTCAAAATCAAGTGCATGATCCTGTTATTTTTTTTTTTGTTTATTGTCAATTTTTCAATTAAGTCCTACTAATTCAGAACACTTATGAAATTCTCATTACTTTCATTCAAAGGTGGCTACTACCTTAAATAAGTCATTTCAAAACCATATGTACTGAATATCTGATCTTAGAAAATTTACTTTTAAATGAGTTATTGCTCAATCAAGACATGCATGTAAATGCGAAGGCAAATTTAACAATGTTAACATCTATTTAAATGTATTTCGTTAGAGTTTTGATGGCAGGGGCTACAAGTATTTATTCAGATTATAAAATGTATATGTAGATGATTTTTAATGAATTGAATATACCGACTGCTATTCTGTTACAAATCACAAAGGATCAAGTCTTTCTATATATACTTGATGTTAAATAGAAATATCTGTGATATAGAAAATTTTCATCTATCAGAAAACTTGTTGAAAAATTTATACTCAGTTATAATTTTCTATACAGTGTATATGTTGAATAAACTTCTATAATTAGTATTTTCATTATTAAAGGTGCTATAATATTAATGTTGTTGTTAAATGTAATATTTTTGAGGCCCACATCTTGATGCTTGTGCCTTGCAGTTTTCTCTTTGTTCCTCTCTTGTCTGTCAATAATTTTTTTGTCAAAGTTTGATTTAAGAATTAATGCAATATTTTGTAGTTTTATTGTCCTGAAAAAGTATGGACCATAGTGCATTTTCAACATAAAGTGCTAACACGCTTCATTCAATATGTGCTATGGTTCATGCTTTTACAGGACAATAAAACTACAAAATATTTCATTCAATACTTACAATTACATTCCATTTAGAATGCAAGTGTTCATGCAAGATTACTAAATGAAATTTGTGGATACTGCATCATTTCTTTGTGTAGATTCCTCTGCCGTCTTTGTTTACTTTGTCTTTGTCAAGGAATCATGTGCTGGTGTAGTTTTTCTGATTGATAAAACACACTTGGAAATGATTGGAAGAACCTGTACCTATCAAATACTGTGATTTCCTTACGAAGCGTAATGAATGTAATTATTGCCTTGTAAATGCTGGAATTATTAATTTGTACAAAGCTTGGAAATGATAAATTGTATCATATGAGCAATTTTCTGATTTACATTTATTTGGCTACTACTTTCTGTTTGCTTGTACCTTGAAGTGGTCTTTTACTGATATGGCAGGTTTCTGATTTATCTTTACTCGACTGAGACATATCGTCCTAAATTCACAAAACAAAACTTGTCAATGAGGAAGTACTTTTCCACGTTACAGCATGACCTTTTTTTAAATGTTAATCTCAAAGTTGTACATCTTTAATACTCAGATCTCTTAGAAAACTACAGTAAAACTACTTTTATTCGTGGACATCAATTTTTGTGGTTTTCATAAAATTACTATTTTTTGGGCTATTAAATTCATGGTTTCGAATTCTATGCTGGTAAAACTCAATGGAAAAAATGCATTTCGTTGGGACCTTAATTTCATGGTTTTAGTGAACCACAAAATCCATGAAAAATGGAACCATATGAACAATAGTACTTTCACAATAATACTTAGTTGGAAGTCTTCCATGGAAGACATGTGTCGCCTGCGTAATAACACAAAAAATATTAAAAGTTCTGTCAAACAGGAAGTGGGCATGCAAGAGATCCCAGACCCTTTTACACATTATAGGTGCCCATCCTGATACTCCATGCCAAATTGCAGAAGGCAGGGATATGAGGTTTCTGAAAAAAATGTGAAAGAAATTTTCAAGACTCAAAAAATATTCTAAGTTCAGTCAAACGCCAGAGATTCAAAACTGTACTACATGGTACATTGTACATAAAAACAGCTAAATCTTTAAAAATGTACCATAAAAATTAATGCAACTGGACAGGATAAAGTACTTATCCAATATTTAAGTTTCCCAAATGAAGTTTGTGTAGACTTTATGTTTTCCCTTTGATATAACCAAGGTTTGAATGTGAATGATGCATTATGTTTCTTAGCTGCTACTCAGGGGCATAATTGTTTCACAAAACACATCTTGTTAATTATATTTTATTGAATGTTATCTAACAGCTGGTTGGTTATGTAATTGTTTTATTGTCACTTCCTGGTGATGTATCAGTTCTTGGTTAATTTCTTCTTGACTTGGATGCCATAGTTTGTGTATTACTCTTTCTACTGCTGGGGCATAAACTGCATGGGAGGCTATAGAACTTCTGTATAACTGTAAAAAGAAAATTATAGAAAGTTGTACACCTGGTCATTTGTCTTCTAATTGTTCAAATCACTTTAAGCTAATTTTTAAAGAAATAATGTACAAATTATTGGGAATTATACTGGTTGTTTTGTGTTTGGATTTAAGGTAGATCGACACTAATACACGGCGCATTCGATTGGCGCATTTGCGAAACACAAGTCGGACGCGGAATTGACTTGATTTTCAAGCCGGAATATTCCTTATTTGGACTTTTCATTGTGACGTCATAACATATTGTTATACACTTTCCAGCGAATTAGCTCCCTTTCCTCGTAAATATTGTCTATTTTGTAAATTATATAAAATATCTCTCTTAATCAAACGGTGACATATAGATTTTTTAAGCTCAACATATAGCTGAAGTGTATATCTCTGAAATGTCAAAAAATGAAAAAAAATCTATCTGATATTTATTTCATATGAAAGCTAGACAATAAGCATGTTCTCACAGTTCCCTATATATTCTTTGTAAATATTGCTGAAAAATACTGAATTTGGCCTGATTTTCAAAGCCTGGTAACAGGAAAAGATGATCGGCGACATATCATTTTTATTTTATTTTTTGAAACAATGGACTAAGAATTACAAAATATCTTAAAATAAAAAAAATTCTGTCTGATATTTTTATAAGGCTCGAACTACCTTAATGTTTCTTGTCTTATGAATTTGGTCAACAAAAAAAAAGAGGTTGAAACAATGGTAGTAGAATACCAATGAAACAAGGGAAGTGATGATCACAACAAGAGTAGACCCTCATAGATGTCTCGCCAGTCCCTGCTTGCGTTTGAAGTGATGTGAAAAAAATTATGGCCAAGTGGGCCACGGATACCCCCCCCCCCCCCCCCACCCTTTCCTGATTTTTTTTTAATTATCTGGAAAAAAAAACGATTCATGGAAAACAAAATGCATGGTGCACATCTACAATATATAATTAAGGTCCTGCATAAGTTTCATGAAATTCAAATCGATGGTTTAAGAGGAGTAGTGGATACCAGGTGGTCACCATATGGTTTGCAATGAGCTAAAATGACAAAGTCCAAAACATGTAAAAAATCTGGAAAAAAGAATTATTGGAAAACAAAATACATGGTGCACATCTACAATATGTAATTAAGCTAATGCATAACTTTCATGAAATTCCAATCGATGGTTTAAGAGGAGTAGTGGATACCAGGTGGTCACCATATGGTTTGCATTGAGCTAAAATGACAAAGTCCAAAACATGTCAAAAATCTGGAAAAAAAGAATCATTGGAAAACAAAATGCATGGTGCACATCTGCAATATGTAATTATGCTCCTGCATAAGTTTCATGAAATTCCAATCAGTGGTTTAGGAGGAGTAGTGGATACCAGCTTTTGGGTACAGAAAGACAGACGGGCGGAAGGAAGGACAGCAGGACACCATGAACACTATGTACCTCCCGCAAAGTGGGGAGTATAAACTAGAGGCTCACCTGAGCCTGTATCGCTCACCTGGTTAACATGTGCCCATTTTAGAATGTGTGTATATTAAGTGTATGTTTAAAGGAAATCTTCATTCCAAACAGTAGTCATGGAACAATCCAAATTAAAACAGTGTTTGAAGGACCTTCTATACATCATTCATACAAAGTTTGGTTAGAATTGGCTTCTAAAGCAGTTTCAAAAAAGACGGTTAAAATGCAATTTCCCATAGACTTCAATGCAAAACTATGTGCCACCAATGCCGCAATGTTATTGCCACCACTGCCACCCCATCATTACGAAATGAGGAATTTTTGTAGAGAACCTTTGAGTCATCATTCCTATAAAGTTTCAAAACATTTGGCCTTGTAGTATCAGAGAAGATATTTGAAAATCGGCCAATTAGAAAAAAGAATTGCTTCTGGCAGCCATGTTATTTGACCAATCAGCAAGAAATGAGGAAACTTTGTAAAGGACCTTCCATACATCATCAATGCAAAGTTTGGTTGGAATTGGTTCAGTGGTTTCAGATGAGAAGATTAAAATGTGAAATGTTAACGATGGACAATGGACACCAAGTGATGGCAATAGCTCACATGGCGTTCAGCCAGGTGAGCTAAAAAGTGAAACGAAAATTTTGTGTAAGCATATTACATTAAATACAAAATGTGTCTCTCCCCCAAAATGTGGTAACAAATGGCCTTGTACAGGATTTTCAGAATTCTGTTATTAAATTTTTGTCAAATTTTCTGTTTTTTTAGTAATGGTGGAAGTCATGTTTGGTATTGGTTGGGGTGATGAACCATAATTCTTAAAGGGAATCACAAATGTATTGTTTGTACAAAGTTTGGTAGCAATTGGCCCAACACAGGATTTTTCTGAAATTTTTGTCAAATTTTCTGTTTTCAGTATTGGTGGCAACCATGTTTGGTGGCAGTTGGGGTCACAAACCATAAGTCTTAAAGGGAATCATAAATATATCATGTACCCAAAATTTTGTAGCAAATGGTAGTTTACATGATTTTTACAATTTTTTTTATTGAATTTTTCGTCAAATTTTCTATTTTTAGTAATCATGGAAGCCATGTTTGATATTGGTTGCGGTCAACAACAATTCTTAAAGGGAATCACAAATATATTCTTTTCCTAAAGTTTGAAAGGAACTGCTCCTTTACAGGATTTTTCAGAAAGTTTTTATTGAATTTTTTTGTCAAATTTTCTATTGTTAGTAATGGTGGTGACCATGTTTGATGGCGGTTGGGGGTCATCAACCATACTTCTTTAAGGAAATCATAAATACATCATTTACCCAAAGTTTCGTAGTAAATGGCCTTATAGAGAATCTTTCAAAAATTTTTTTATTGAATTTTTTCTGAATTTTTTTTATTTTTAGTAACAGTGGCAGCCATGTTTGATATTGGTTGGGGTCATCAACCATAATTCTTAAAGGGAATCAAATGTATCCTTTACCCAAATTTTAGTAGCAGTTGGCCTTTTACCAGATTTTTTCTTGAATTTTTTGTAAAATTTTCTACTTTTATGTAACTGTGGCAGTTATGTTTGATATTGGTTGGTATCATCAACTATAATTGTTGAAGGGGATCATTAATGCATCATTTCTCGAAAGTTTGGAAGTAATTGGTGCTTTACAGGATTTTTCAGATATTTCAATTGTATTTTTTGTTGATTTTACCCATGTTCTATTTTTAGTAACGGCGAGCATGCTGGTTTGTCGGCAGATGTAACTTCAAAAGTAGACATCCTAAGGATGATTGTTGCTAAGTTTGTTTAGTCATGTATAGTATCTGAGATATGGACCTAAACCAAAAGGTTAACCAAAGTCACTCAAGCATGAAATTTAGGCCAATGTTACCCAAAAGTTGATTGAACATGCATTACTCTCCGATATCTATCCATTGATGAAGTTCCATTAGTATATGATGTATAGTATCCGAGATATGGACCTAAAAAAAAAGGTTAACCAAAATCACTCAAGCATGAAATGTAGGTCAAGGTGACCCAATCAGGGTTTCCTCTGGGTTGATTTTTTTTGCGCCAACCTTTAAGTCAAACACAAACTTTTTTAGCCATTTTAAATTTTTTTGCGCCATATAATATTTCATAATTTTTGGCACTTTAAACACACATCAGTATAAACAATTTCTTTATTGTCGCCATACTTTTTTGTAACTGATTTCGGCCTCTAATATACATCGTCGGCACACCCATGTTCTTCCTGCATGACATCGTAAGTTTCAAACTTAGTTTAGGCTATTTGCAATGGGCTACCGTTGCCCCATAAACCAGATTATTTCCTGACTTTTACGGGGATGTTTTCAAAATTAAATTTTCTTTTCCGCTTCATTTAAAAACACAAAAACATTAAACTTGAGATGTGGATAAAACGAGAGGGCTAAAATAAATGACAAGTTTATCAAACTTGTGATAATAATTCACTACATGACTGACGTCATTCGAGACCGTTAACACCTGTATAGGACTTACCTGTTTGTTTATTTTACAGTTGAATAATAATACCCGATGCAATCACTCAAGACCATTAATTAACACCTATACATAGGTCATTAGGACTTGCCTGTTTTAAATAATACCCGAATATAAAGTGTGCTCCGAAGTAACTGGAGCAACATAATAACTGGAAAATAATAACAATGGCTGCCACAAATGACGAGAGTCTTCGGATATCTTTTGAGCCACATTCTTGCGCCAAAATCATATTTTTTTAGCCAAAATAATATTTTTTTCGCCAAATGCGAAAATGGCACACACCAGCGGAAACCATGCTCAATAGTTGTTTGAACGTGTATTACTCTCTGATATCTATCCATTGATAAGTTTCATTAGTATATGATGTATAGTATCCGAGATATCGACCTAAACCAAAAGGTTAACCGGGACGAACGGACGGACAAATGGACGAACGGTCGCAACGCTATATCGCCACGCCAACTTCGTTGGGCAAGGGGATAAAAATTCATTTCCTGTAAGGAAAAATTTCTGATGGCATAGTACATGTACATTTATCGTCTTTCCATATACTGACTTTATTTACATATTTTAGTACCATAAGTGCCAGCTTCGCTGGCATATTACCATGGGAACTGATGATGATATGCGCTGGAGGCTATGGGGTCAGGTGGTGAAGCCTCAGAAGCTATGGATTTAAGCAATTTAAGGCTTTAATTTGTTTTCATTTTTTAGTTCTTGTGCTGTTATAATTCATGACAAAATGTA
>MJUU01043812.1:32442-44271 GCA_002080025.1 Modiolus philippinarum | reverse complement strand
GCTCCTGGTCTTTCGTGTATAGCACGGTGACGTTTCAGGCTGGATTGATCGTTGAAAAACTGACCACAGACGTCACAATTTAATGTGTAATCATGTGAAGCTTCGTGTCTGTTTTTATTGTCAACTCGACAAAAGTTTTCCCGTATACGGCACAGCTGTATTCTTCTTTTCTTCTGAGTGGCTTCCTACGTGTCGTTGTAAACTCCGTTTTTCCGTAAACTTCTTAGGACATTTATCACAATCGAACATTGCTGACTTCTTCGAAGCTATTGCCGGTAGAGAGTTCGGTCGAGGAATTGACACACTGACTGTCGAGGGCGAGTTAATATAGTTAAATTTATTTGTATCGATGACTGTGATTGGTCGGTTATATTTGTTACGGGCTCTCTGTTTGGTCAATTTTCCTGCAATTTCATTGGCTAGTTTTATCACGAAGTAGGCATCTGATTGGTTGAATACCCTGCAATTTGATTGGTACGTTCATTGGAAAGTCGGTTTAAAGCTGCTAATGTGATATTTAATGAAGTGTCTTCGGTTTTGAATAGTGGAACACGTGGTTTATCAAACCACAACGTGTTCCTCCATAGGATCGATGTTTTCTTCCGAATCATGCAGAATTCCGCCACAATAAAAACATTGTAATTTATCACCTTGGTTTAAATAAAAGAGTCCAACTTTTGCAAGGTCTGATGGTCGTTGTTTCAATAGACCATATCCGAGCTGTGGTATCAGGATTTACCCGACCACTTTTCAACATGTCACAGTATAAAAAACGTCACGTCACAAAGCCTACAACGTCATTAAACTGGTCACATGGGGCGGACATGTTTGTGACGTAGGGCGGACAAACAGCAATTGGTAAATCTAAATACCAGAACTCGGATATGGCCTATTGTACGGGCCATCCGGTGTAAGATTCTCGCCTGACTGATTCATTGGCATACTTTATGTATTTTGGGCAAGTAATGCCCGATTTTTCTGCTCGGGTTCTCGGTAATTTTATTAACCCGTGTTTTTGTAAACATTCTTGAATGAAGGGACAATCGGGAAAATGTTTATGGTGTTCCATGTGTACCACATCGCCTGATCTCCAACCACCCAATACACCACCACACTGCGTGCATTGACATTTGTCATCTATACCGATATAGTAGAAATAATCACAGACGAGATCTAAGGATTTCACCACGTTTGACGACCACGTTTTAAACGTATTTAAGCGTAAATCAAAATGGTCTCTCATAGGTTTCAATCGCTCAAGCGGGCTTTCGGGAATGCAGTCTATTTGTATGCAATGTAGACGGTCACGTACGCTGCTGAAATGACAGATGCGAGACTTTATTCGCTTTCTAAGTTCAGTTCTAAGGACAACTGGTCAGCAGAATGACAGTCTTGTGACTGACAGAGCCGGATGATCGCGTGTTTATATAGTTGAATTTGTTTGTATCGATGGCTGTGATTGGTCAGTTCATTTTGTAAGATGTTTTTGATTGGTCGGTTATTCTGTGTTCTAATTGGCTCAATTTATCACAAATACAGCTTCCGATTGGTTTATTTCTTGCATTTTGATAGGCCCGTTTTACTTGTGCAATCAACCGTGACTTAAACTTTCAGACCTGTCTTCCAGCGTCCTGAACGTAGTGCACCGCAAACGTAGTGTAGCTGTGTGAGAGTAGTGGGACGCTGGGAGCTGGTCTGAAAGTAATACTTTATACCATGACACTAGCATTAACCTAGGTCATTGGGTTTTTGCACCCATTTAATTATTTTTTTTCTTTTGATCAATCACTCTCTTATCTTCCGTTTCCTATTGTACTTTTCTCTCTCGTGTTCTCATTTAGAATTATTATTTAAGATTTCTCCTTTTATTGGCCGATTTTTGTTTTGCGTTGATCCATTACTTCCTATTATTCCATTTTCTATTGGTGGTTTATTTCGTTTTTCTCATCCTAAATTGTTTCTTTTGTCCAGTCCCTCATTTAACATCTTCAACACTTTTCTATACTATAGTCTTGCATATAACCTTAAAAACTTTTGCGTTGGTATCGCTTTTTTATTCCTTATGTGATTCCTTTAACCCTTCTCCTTTGGTTTCTCAACTCAATCTCAGTTATCTCCCTTTGTTTTGTATACTTCATTTTGTTTTTGTCTTGTGTCCAAACGCTACCCCAACTATTATGTTTACTTATTGCAATTCATTGTTGTACCCCGTTATTCATTTTTAGCTCACCTGGCCTAAAGGCCATGTGAGCTTTTGCCATCACTTGGTGTCCGTCGTCCGTCCGTCCGTCGTCCGTCCGTCCGTCCGTCGTCCATCCGTCCGTCCGTCCGTCCGTAAACTTTTCACATTTTGGCTATCTCCTCTGAAACCACTGAACCAATTTCAACGAAACTTTACAGGAATGATGTATGGAAGGTCCTTTACTTAGTTTGCCGAAATTTTTCCGATCCGCCAAAAAACATGGCCGCCAGCGCTGAACTTAGATTTGACATTGGACCCTATGGGAAAAAGCATATATTTGCTATCTTCTCTAAGGCTACTGAAGCAAATTGAACCAAACTTTACAGGAATGATGTATGGAAGGTCATTTACTTAGTTTGCCGAAATTTTTTTGATTCGTGAAAAAACATGGCCGCCAGCGCAGAACATAGTTTAACATGGGACTCTATGGGAAAAGCAAATATTTGCTATCTCCTCTGAAGTTACTGAAGCAAATGGAACCAAACTTTACAGAAATGTTGTATGGAAGGTCTTTTACTTAGTTTGCTGAAATTTTTCGATCCGTGAAAAAACATGGCCGCCAGCGCAGAACATAGTTTAACATGGGACCCTATGGGAAAAAAATATATTTGCTATCTCCTCTGACGTTACTGAAGCATATTGAACCAAACTTTACAGGAATGATGTATGGAAGGTTCTTTACTTAGTTTGCCAAAATTTTTTCGATCCGTGAAAAAACATAGCCGCAGCGCAGAACATAGTTTAACATGGGACCTTATGGGAAAAGCATATATTTGCTAATTCCTCTGAAGCTATTGAAGCAAATTGAACCAAACTTTACAGGAATGATGTATGGAAGGTCCTTTTCTTACTTTGCCGAAATTTTTCGATCCGTGAAAAACATGGCTGCCAGCGCAGAACATAGTTTAACATGTGACCCTATGGGAAACGCATATATATGCTATCTCCTCTGAAGCTACTGAAGCAAATTGAACCAAACTCTACAGGATTGATGTATGGAAGGTCTTTTATGGAGACTGCCGAAATTTTTCCGATTCCGTTAAAAACATGGCTGCCAGCGCAGAACATAGTCTAACATGGGACCCTAAGGGAAAAGCATCTATTTGCTATCTCCTGACGCTCCTGAAGCAAGTTCAACCAATCTTTACAGTAAGGATGTATGGAAGGTACTTGGATCTGACAAAAAAGATGGCCTCCAGTGCAGAACATAGTTTAACATTAGAGCCAGGAATGAGATAACCATCCTTATAATAATCATCTCTGAAATGTATAGAAGGTCCTTTGCAAAAGTTATTCATTTCAATAGGATCAGACAAAAAACATTGGTGCTAATGAAGAACATAGCTAAACATATGACCCCATTAGTAAGGAAACATCTTTTTAGTCATGTATGGCGTAGAAGCATTTTGCCAGGTGAGCGATACAGGCTCAGTCTCTGAGCCTCTAGTTTATTCATTGGTATGATTTCCTTCATTGTTTCTGAATCTATATTTCCATAAGGCAATAAATAATAAACTAATACAGATATGCACATTTTATTATCTACGTAATTGAGGCAGACATGGGTCGGAGATCCACACGCCGACTATGTTAATACAGTTTTCAAATGTCTTTTAGACATTAGTATTTTTGTTCATATTTCTTGGTCATTGGTATAAGAAGTTTTAAGCTTTGATGGGGATATCGACTAGTGTTAATTCCATTTCCACTTCTGTTAAGTCGAAATCGTCATTAGACGCAAGTTTAATTTCGTTCAGTAATAGTTCACTGTTCAACTGATTCACTCTTAGAAACGGGATTGTCATGGCGAAGTTCATAGCATTGATGTTTATCTGGATCATGTCTTCTGGCTTGTTGAACTTTGTTATTTTTTCCAGAATATCGTCAAATATCCGATGTAAAGTTCTGATAATTTCCAGAAAACTACTGACGTTGATGTTTTTGAACAGGACTTCGTACATAGTTTGTTTGGTCGGAAATCGTGGAGCGATTTTTTGTCTTTTGATTTTTAACTCGTACATGTCTTCGGGTTTTTGGGGCTTAGTAGTGGATTCTTCTATCTGATGGTTATCTTCGGTATGGTTCTCTAGTCTAGTAGGTTGACAAAAAGGGGCATGACATTCCGTACTTTGGAAATTGTCGTGACTTCTCTTGTGTTGTTTCAGATGAGCTTTTCTCCTAAATCGCTTGGAGCATTGGTCACAGGCAAAGGGCATGTGGTCGCTAAACATTTTGTAATGGGCCAATAGCTCTTTCTTTTTGTTAAAGAACTGGTGACAATATCCGCATGAATGCATCTGTAAAAGATAATGCGCTATTTAATTATATTTAATTATTAATTATTTATTTCTATTTAATTTTGTATTATTGATTATTATTTAATTCTGTATTATTGATTACTTATTTGTGCTCTTTTGATATCTTTATTGTTCAATCAAACTTAAATTTCAAAATTTCATATTCAGCTTTATTGTAATTAAATTAAGGTCACTTACCTTTGTTCTATTTATCTTCGCAGGGAACGTCTGTTCAATTCAACTGTTAGTTGCAGAATGAGAAAGTTGCTCGATGCGTATGATTTCATACAGGAAGACGAATTGTAACGATGGTTCTGATTGGTCGGTTATTTTTGTTACGGGCTTTGTGATTGGTCGATTATTATGAGAAAGTTGCTCGATGCGTATGATTTCATACAGGAAGACGAATTGTAACGATGGTTCTGATTGGTCGGTTATTTTTGTTACGGGCTTTGTGATTGGTCGATTATTTTTTGTTCTGATTGGCTCAATTTATCACAAAGTCGGCGTATGATTGGTTGAATTCCCTGCAATTTTATTGGTCGATTCATTTCTTTATTGTTACGTTTCTTTTAATAGATCGAATATTCCAGAAGATGATGCAATCGATCGATGGTGTTAATTCAAAAGTGTACAGATCGATGATTCTATTGAATCATACTGACGCGATATAATAGGAGTGTTTTAATTACTTTATGCTTCGCATATTTTATCAATTGAATTAATAGGATTTTATTATATATTAGATGTATTGTTCATAAATTTTCAACAACATCCAATACAATTGACGCATTTGTCGCTCATTTTACTTTCATCTCCCACAATTTACCTTTTTTTCCTTTTTTTGAACTCCTATAACCTGTATATGGACTCCTCCTCTGACTGCTTAACTCCTGTATCCTCTCTATGGACTCCTCCTCTGACTGTTTAAGTCCTATTTCCTCTCAAATGCTGAGTTTTTTTCTTATAAATATTCATTTTTCAAATATTCATATTTGACTCCCATTTTTTTCCAAGATTCATAATTCATTGTAATAACAACTCTCTTTGTTTTATTAAAAATAACATTTCTTTATGATTTGTTGATACTTTAACATGTTTTGTTTGTTCTTGTTTTGCCTATTTGTACATATTTTTGTCAAGATTTGTTTACTTTGTTTTGCAATTTTTTCAAATTTAACACACACATTTTGTTTATTTAAACATTTCTATGACTATTGTAAGTTTTATTTCACATGTTTTGCACATTTTGTACGTATTTTTTAATTTAACTTTCATTATTATTCAACTTTTATCACATCTGTTTTCTTATTTTTGAGTTTTGGTGATGACATGTTGTACGTGTTTAACGTTTTTGTAAATTTTTTTGTTTCAGCTAAGGTTTTTGTAATATTTCTTTTAAAGTTCTAGTTAAATATGATGTAAATTTTTTTTCTACTTTGTGTTTTTGCATTGATTTTTCTGGTTGTATTGTTAATTCTTGTAATTTTTTTTTCTTTATTTTTTTTGGTTTTACGTTAAATTTTACATTTTCCTGATATTTTTGTGCGTTTTTCTTGACATTTTCAGTTTCGCGCGGTGGATAAGCGGCCTTTGCTGCTGCTGCTTGGTGGTGTGAGAATATTGTTGTTGTTGTTGTTGCTGCTGCTGTTGCTGCTGCTGCTGCTGCTGCTGTTGCTGCTGTTGCTGCTGCTCGCCTGTTTAGGATATTGTTACTGTTGATGGGTTTGGAAATTGTTACTTTTCCTAAAGTAGTGGCAGGGAAGGGTTTAATCACATTAGTGATATGAATCGAGGGCAAATAAGAATAACAAAGTTATTGTCAATTTCATAGTTTATTTTTTCCGTCATGAGACAGGCACGGGTCAAAGATCCACGTGCAGTCTTTACACTATATCTAGAGTTAAAGTCCATTCAACCGGATGTTGATTTCTTCTGGATCTTCTTGGTTCGGGATTTAGGTTGTTTCAATGGAGCTGTTCGTTGGTTCGTTGGGTTCTATCTTCAATGTGATGGTAAAACCATTCATGTTCTTAGGTTGGACTGCAGCGTCTTCTCTGCTTTGATGCTTGGTACGTTGGTGACGTAATAACACATCCTTTCTACTGCATATTTGTCCACATTCTTCACAACGAAACTTGTTGGGCTTGATTTTATGTGTATTCATGTGTCGTTGGAGATTATCTCGGCGACTAAAGGTTTGGTGGCATATCCCGCAATTTCGTCTCAGTGGTTGACTTCTCTCAGTCATACAATAAGGCGCGGTTCTGGACCTCACAAATACCACCATTCAATTTCAATGGTCAAAGTTACCCTGAAAACATATATAACATCGATATAGTACTGGACTTACGAAAAAATTGAAATTTTGGCCATTCCAGAAATTTTGGACCCCTCGTAGCACCCAAAATATTAGAGATAGGGCTTTATAAATATCACTATTCAATTTAGACGGGCAACGTTACCCTGCAAACATATATAACATCGATATAGTACTCGACTTAACAGCCATACCATAAGAGATAGAGATTTACAAATGTATTCATTGGATTTAGAATGACAAAGATACCAAGAAAACATATATCACACAACTATATAAGTGTTTTAGGTAAAATTCACCAAATGACCCCCTTGTCACAAATTTAGAGCCACTGTTACACCCCTACTATTTGAGATACGACCTCACAAATACCACCATTCAATTTAGATGGTCAAAGTTACCCTGAAAACATATATAACATCGATATAGTACTCGACTTACGAAAAAATTGAAATTTTGACCATTCCAGAAATTTTGGACCCCTCGTAGCACCCAAAATATTAGAGATAGGGCTTTATAAATATCACTATTCAATTTAGACGGGCAAAGTTACCCTGAAAACATATATAACATCGATATAGTACTCGACTTACGAAAAATTGAAATTTGGGCCATTCCAGAAATTTTGTACCCCTCGTAGCACCCCAAATATTAGAGAGGGCTTTATAAATATCACTTTTCAATTTGGACGGCCAAAGTTACCCCCGAAAACATATATAACATCGCTATAGTACTTGACTTAAGAAAATTTGTATTTTGGGCCATTCCGAAATTTTGGACCCCTCGTAGCACCCCAAATATTAGAAATAGGACTAAATACATGTCACCATTCGATTTAGAATACCAAAGTTACCCCTAAAACATATATAACACGCCTATAGTGCTCGACTTAAAAAATTTTGTATTTTGGACCATTCCCGAATTTTCGGGTACCCCATTCTCCCAAACGATAAAAGATAGAGAAGCTAAAAAGTACCCAGGATTGATATATACATTGTACAGAAACGAACGATAACTCTGGAAATAGAGAAAAACACTAGTAGTATATATGTGGTTTTCAATTATTATTTGCGGTGGATTGGGTGGATTACGGAAATGACGTCACCGGAAGTCACGTGACCGGAAGAATGACGTCACCGGAAGTCACGTGACCGGAAGTGTGACTCACCGGAAGTCACGTGACCGAAAGTGGGTCTTCAATGTGATGGTGAAACCATTCATGTTCTTAGGTTGGACTGGAGCGTCTTCTCTGCTTTGATGCTTGGTACGTTGGTGACGTAATAACACATCCTTTCTACTGCCTATTTGTCCACATTCTTCACAACGAAACTTGTTGGGCTTGATTTTATGTGTTTTCATGTGTCGTTTGGAGATTATCTTGGCGACTAAAGGTTTGGTGGCATATCCCGCAATTTCGTCTCAGTGGTTGACTTCTCTCAGTCATACAATAAAGGGCAGTTCTGGACATTTTATTGAGTCCTGCTGTTTTCATTTGTCTCATTGGTTGACTTCTCTCAGTCATAAAATAAGGCAGAGTTCTGGACATCTTGTAGAGTCTTGCTGTTTACATTGAATGCATCTGTTCAGTTTCTGAATCTTCGTTATGTATCACTCTGTAGGTAAAGTCTTTTCACGTTTGGTCAGTTCGAAAGTTAGAAGCAGAATGGGAACTTCAGTCGTTGTGGCTTGTTTTATGGGCGGTTTGATTGATTGATTGCCCCCTGTAAAAATTGGGGGACCCCTTAACAGCCATATCATAAGAGATAGAGATTTACAAATGTATTCGTTGGATTTAGAATGACAAAGATACCAAGAAAACATATATCACACAACTATATAAGTGTTTTAGGTAAAATTCACCAAATGACCCCTTGTCACAAATTTGGAGCCACTGTTACACCCCTACCATTAGAGATACGACCTCACAAATACCACCATTCAATTTAGATGGTCAAAGTTACCCTGAAAACATATATAACATCGATATAGTACTCGACTTAAGAAAAATTGAAATTTGGGCCATTCCAGAAATTTTGGACCCCTCGTAGCACCCCAAATATTAGAGATAGGGCTTTATAAATATCACTATTCAATTTAAACGGCAAAAGTTACCCCGAAAACATATATAACATCGCTATAGTACTTGACTTAAGAAAATTTATATTTTGGGACATTCCAGATATGTTGTACCCCTCGTAGCACCCCAAATATTAGAGATAGGGCTTTATAAATATCACTATTTAATTTGGACGGCCAAAGTTACCCCGAAAACATATATAAGACGCCTATAGTGCTCGACTTTTTTTATTTTTGTATTTTGGACCATTCCCGAATTTTCGGGTACCCCTTTCTCCCAAACGGTAAAAGATAGAGACTTGAAACCTTCACCAATTGCTGTAGAAGCTAAAAAGTACCCCGGATTGATATATACATTGTACATGAAACGAACGATAACTCTGGAAATAGAGAAAAACACTAGTAGAATATATGTGGACACCCCCCTTTTTTTACGCAGTAAAAAGCTAAAAGTTATACTCACTTCCGTCGACGTCATACTTCCGGTTGACGTTGATCCAGAAGAAATCAACATCCGGTTGAATGGACTTTAACTCCAGATATAATGTAAAGACTGTACGTGGATCTTTGACCCGTGCCTGTCTCATGACGGAAAAAATAAACTATGAAATTGACAATAACTTTGTTATTGTTATTTGCCCTCGATTTATATCACTAATGTGATTAAACCCTTCCCTGCTACTACTTTAGGAAAAGTTACAATTTCAAAACCCACCAACAGTAACAATATCCTAAACTGGCGAGCAGCAGCAGCAGCAGCAGCAGCAGCAGCAATATATTAAGACCCT
The DNA here is from genome assembly GCA_002080025.1 of Modiolus philippinarum. Classification (NCBI taxonomy): domain Eukaryota; kingdom Metazoa; phylum Mollusca; class Bivalvia; order Mytilida; family Modiolidae; genus Modiolus; species Modiolus philippinarum. Next base: position 34,548 of record MJUU01043812.1, on the reverse strand, counting down.
TGAGCAGCAGCAGCAGCAGCAAAGGCCGCTTATCCACCGCGCGAAACTGAAAATGTCAAGAAAAACGCACAAAAATATCAGGAAAATGTGAAAATTTAACGTAAAACCAAAAAATAAAAGAAAAAAAATTTACAAGAATTAACAATACAACCAGAAAAATCAATGCAAAAACACAAAGTAGAACAAAATTTACATCATATTTAACTAGAACTTTAAAAGAAATATTACAAAAACCTTAGCTGAAACAAAAAATTTTACAAAAACGTTAAACACGAACAACATGTCATCACGAAAACTCAAAAATAAGAAAACAGATGTGATAAAAGTTGAATAATAATGAAAGTTAAATTAAAAAATACGTACAAAATGTGCAAAACATGTGAAATAAAACTTACAATAGTCATAAAAATGTTTAAATAAACTAAACGTGTGTGTTAAATTTGAAAAATTGCAAAACAAAATAAACAAATCTTGACAAAAATATGTACAAATTAGCAAAACAGAACAAACAAAACATGTTAAAGTATCAACAAATTATATAGAAGTGTTATTTTAAATAAAACATAGAGAGTTGTTATTACAATGAATTAAGAATCTTGGGGAAAAATGGGAGTCAAATATGAATATTTGGGAGTTGAAAAATGAATATTTATCAGAAAAAACCTAGCATTTGAGAGGAAATAGGACTTAAACAGTCAGAGGAGGAGTCCATAGAGAGGATACAGGAGTTAAGCAGTCAGAGGCGGAGTCCATATACAGGTTATAGGAGTTCAAAAAAAAGGTAAATTGTGGGAGATGAAAGTAAAATGAGCGACAAATGCGTCAATTGTATTGGATGTTGTTGAAAATTTATGAACAATACATCTAATACATAATAAAATCCTATTAATTCAATTCATAAAATATAAAGTAATTAAAACACTCCTATTATATCGCATCAGTATGATTCAATGTACACTTTTGAATTAACACCATCGATTGATTGCATCATCTTCTGGAATATTCGATCTATTAAAAGAAACGTAACAATAGAGAAATGAATCGACCAATAAAATTGCACGGAATTCAACCAATCATACGCCGACTTTGTGATAAATTGAGCTAATCAGAACACAGAATAATCGACCAATCACAAAGCCCGTAACAAAAATAACCGACCAATCAAAACCATCGTTACAATTCGTCTTCCTGTATGAAATCATACCCATCGAGCAACTTTCTGATTCTGCAATTAACAGTTGAATTGAACAGACGTTCCCTGCGAAGATAAAAAGAACAAAGGTAAGTGACCTTAATTTAATTACAATAAAGCTGAATATGAAATTTTGAAATTTAAGTTTGATTGAACAATAAAGATATCAAAAGAGCAGAAATAAGTAATCAATAATAAAGAATCAATAATACAAAATTAAATAGAAATTAAATACAAATAAATAATTAATAATTAAATATAATTAAATAGCGCATTATCTTTTACAGATGCATTCATGCGGATATTGTCACCAGTTCTTTAACAAAAAGAAAGAGCTATTGGCCCATTACAAAATGTTTAGCGACCACATGCCCTTTGCCTGTGACCAATGCTCCAAGCGATTTAGGAGAAAAGCTCATCTGAAACAACACAAGAGAAGTCACGACAATTTTCACTTCCAAAGTACGGAATGCCATGCCACTTTTTGTCAACTTACTGGACTTGAGAACCATACCGAAGATAACCATCAGATAGAAGAATCCACTACTAAGCCCCAAAAACCCGAAGACATGTACGAGTTAAAAATCAAAAGACAAAAAATCGCTCCACGATTTCGGACCAAACAAACTATGTACGAAGTCCTGTTCAAAAACATCAACGCCAGTAGTTTTCTGGAAATTATCAGAACTTTACATCGGATATTTGACGATATTCTGGAAAAATAACAAAGTTCAACAAGCCAGAAGACATGATCCAGATAAACATCAATGCTATGAACTTCGCCATGACAATCCCGTTTCTAAGAGTGAATCAGTTGAACAGTGAACTATTATTGAACGAAATTGAACTTGCGTCTAATGACGATTTCGACTTAACAGAAGTGGAAATGGAATTAACACTAGTCGATATCCCCA
>MJUU01043812.1:18695-29257 GCA_002080025.1 Modiolus philippinarum | reverse complement strand
AAAAACTGAAATGTATTGGAAGAAATACACTTAAACAAAAACAAAGCATTGAAAGTAAAAGCAAAGAGAGCACCTCGACTACTGCAAAGATTCAAAATAAAGCTTATTATTTAACTGAATAAAAAGTTAGGCTAGCACATGCAGAGGTGCAAGCAACACAAATAGGGTGAGAGTAAAAATATGACTTAAACTATAAAAAGTAATACAATAATATAGTGTTTGCAATACCAGCTTCGGTTATGGTTATGGAAAAGGGAAATCGTAATCTTTAATAAGAAAAAAAAGTTTTAAAGCATTACATTAAAACAGCGTTTGTTAAAGCAACTAAGGTTAGGGTTATGACCTGATAGTTGACACTACAGAACAAATAGGATTTCGTTAGTGTTGAGTGGGTTACAGTAAGCCGCTATAAATTTGAATAAAAACAACATTACTATTGATCTAACAACACCACAACTAAAAGGTAGGTTTTAATGTTAGGGTTAGGGGAGACCAAAGCTAAAGGCGAGACACATATGGCAAGGCCAAAAGTCAACACTCATAGCACCTCCACTGCACCTCGACAGCACCTCGACAAGTGAGAACAATAAATATAATGTAAATACAATAGCACCTCAACAGCACCTCGACAGGCACCTCGACAAATAATAATTGAAAACCACATATATACTACTGCTGTTAAACTATCTACCTCGCTTGCAGGCATTTTGGATAGGATGCAGACCTACTGTCAGTTTTCTTTAAGGGAAGTGTGCCTAAGTTTGGTTCCAGTTGGCTTTGCAGCTTCAGCGGAGAATATGTTTTCCCTCGGGGTCCAATGTTAAAATATCGCGGTACGTTCCTTCCTTGCTTGCGGCCATCTTGGATGTGGTGCTCACTTGCCGGACATATCTTTAATAAGGAAAACCCAATGACTATTGTGACCAAGTTTGGTTGCTTTAAATTGCTTAGTGTCTAATGTTAAACTAAATCTCACCACCTGGTGACCATCTTGAATGCAAAGCAGACTTGCCCGACATCTTTTTTAAAGGGCATAAACTACGGACCATTGTGATCAAGTACAGTTGGGTGCAGTCATAGCCTCTCACAAAGTTAACTTAGAACTGTTCTAATTACTGCTCTAAGTTAACTTAGAACTGTTCTAGAACAGTTCTAGAGCTGCTCCTGAAAAGTGTTCAAAAAGCAGTTATTATCAAGAACTGTTCTAAAAGCAGTCAGAGTAGAAATGTTCTAAAAGCAATCATCGAGTAGAACTGTTGTAAAAACGGTCATAACCTGTTCTAAAAGCAGTCATTGTCTTCCGTATGACTGCTTTTAGAACTGTCCTAAGTTAACTTAGAAAATGACCGTTTTTATGACCACTTTTAGAACTGCTCTGTCTTATGACCACTGCTCTATTCTATGACTGCTTTTAGAACTATTCTTAGTTAACTTGGAAAATAACCGTTTTTATAACCGTTTCTAGAACTGTTCTACGTCTGCTCTAAGTTAACTTCAAGTTAACTTAGAATTGTTTCCAAGTTTACTTGGAGTTAACTTGGATGAGAGGTTATGACTGCACCCAACTGTATGGTTCCAAATTGGTCAAGTACTTTCAAAGGGAGATTTATTTGGATATGATTTCCCAGAGGTCCCAATGTTAAACTAAGTTCCCCGCTGGTGTCCGTCATGGATGAGGTGCCGTCTTACGGAACATTTTTAAGGGGACCTCCAAACATCTATGTGACAAAGTTTGGTTCCATTTGGCTTGGTGGCTTCAGAGGAACGCTTTCCTATAGGATTCCATGTTTAACTAGGTTAACCATTTCGTGACAGTCTTTGATGCAATGCAGACCTGTTTATAATGCCTACATAAGTTTTTTTGCAATTGACTCTGTTTTCTGTCAGGTCTTTTTGTCGGGCCATGGATGACAGCAGTTTTAAGAACACTTTGCAAGTTTATTCTGTTTGTTGACGATCCCGCATTCATTATTGCGAGAGCATGGATGTAGCATTGCTCGACATATAGCAATGAATTCCGCTTAAACCGGTGCAAGGGCCCTCTTGAAATTACTATAAGGTATAAGCAAAACTAATTGTTGGAGGCCTCATGGTGACTTAAAGATGAAGAACAGCAATAAAAGCGTTGTTCCATTGCTTGTTTACTCTGTATTTGTAGAGACTTTGTCTCATGTGCATTTACTCCATATCCTTTCATTGTTTACTTGTCAGACACATTTTTCAAAAGAGACCAACAAAGGCCCACTGTAACCAAGTAAGGTGCCAACTGGCTAAGTACTTTCAGATGAGATCTTTGAATAATGTGATTTCCAATTGGGATCAATGTTAAACCACAGGTGGTCATCTTGGATGAGATGGACTAGGTGGACCAATTTCTATAGGGGCCAGGAACTATTGTGACCAATTTTGGATCCAATTGGATTTTGTGTAAAAGGAGAAGATATTTGAACGCTTTCCTGTAGGGTCCAATGTTAAACTAAGTTTCCCGCTGGTGGCCATCTTTGAACTAGCTAAATTTTTTTAAATTATAATTCTGTCCAAATTTGATTCCAGTTAGCTTTGCAGTTTCAGAGGAGATCTTTGAATGATTTAACATAAGTTTAAATGTTGAACTAATTCCCCGCTGACGACCATCTTGGATACAATGCAGACTTGCCACACATTTTTCAAAGGGGACCGACTAAGGGCTAAAGTGACCAAGTATGGATTCAATTGCCTTGTACCTTCATATGATTATATCTTTGAATATGTTTCCCAGAGGGTCCAATGTTAAACGAAGTTCCGCGCTGGGTGCCATCTTGGATAAGGTGCGGACTTGCCGAACACATTTTTAAGGGGACCACCTAAGGACTATTGTGCCCAAACTTGGTTCCAATTGGCCTTGTAGCTTCAGAGGAGACGATCTTTGTAATGCTTTCCTATAGCGACCAATGGAAAACTATGTTTCTCGCTGACGGCCATCTTGGACGCGGTGCAGACTTTCCAAACACCTTTTTAAAGGGGACCGACTAAGGGCTGTTGTGACAAAGTATGTTTCCAATTGGCCAAAGTATGTTTCCAATTGGCCAAGAAGTTTCAAAGTAGATTTTTGAATATAGGGTCCTATTGAAAAAAATGGAAGAATGTGTTCATGGGAAACGGATGCCCCCGCCTCCTTGCAATCGAAACCCTTAAATTATTTAAGGCATAAGTATATACAATATATTTATCAAATAATTATAAAAAAGGATAATTCTCCTGTGATAAATAGGAGCTGGAACTGGTTTGGATTTGATATAATGTGTAGTTCCATAAAATAATCTGAGAAACAGTCTTATATGTAATACTAATTTATTTTTAGCAACTGTGACCTTGACCTTGGGGTATCAACGCTAAAATCTATGGAATTATGTCTATTGTGATAAGGAAGCAAGTGACCAAGTCTGGTTTTGATCAGATGCAGAATACTCAAGTAATCGTTCGGAAACCAAAATTTTATTGAAATTTTAGTGTTTTTTAGCAACTGTGACTTTGACCTTGGTGGTACCATCCCGGAAATCCATAGGCTTTTGTATTGGGTGATAAGCAAGCATGTGACCATGTTTGGTTTTGATCCGATGTAGTTTACTCAAGTTATCATCCGGAAACCAATTTTATTGAAATTTTAGTCTATTTTTAGCAACTGTGAACTTGACCTTGGGGGTACCAACCCGGAAATCAATAGGGTTCTGTCTTGGGTGAGAAGCAAGCATGTCACCAAGTTTAGTTTTGATCCGATGTAGTATACTCAAGTTATCATCCGGAAACCAAAATTTCATTGAAATTTTAGTCTATTTTTAGCAACTGTGACCTTGACCTTTGGGGTACCAACCCGGAAATTGATAGGGTTCCGTCTTGGGTGAGGAGCAAGCATGTCATCAAGTTTAGTTTAGATCCTATGTAGTATACTCAAGTTATCATCCGGAAACCAAAATTTTATTGAAATTTTAGTCTATTTTTAGCAACTGTGACCTTGACCTTGGGGGTACCAACCCGGAAATTAATAGGGTTCTGTCTTGGGTGATAAGCAAGCATGTGACTAAGTTTTGTTTAGATCCTATGTAGTATACTCAAGTTATCATCCCGAAACCAAAATTTTATTGAAATTTTAGTCTATTTTTAGCAACTGTGCCCTTGACCTTGGGGGTACCAACCCGGATATTGATAGGGTTCTGTCTTGGGTGATAAGCAAGCATGTGACCAAGTTTGGTTTTGATCCTATGTAGTATACTCAAGTTATCATCCGGAAACCAAAATTTTATTGAAATTTTAGTCTATTTTTAGCAACTGTGACCTTGACCTTCGGGGTACCAACCCGGAATTTGATAGGGTTCTGTCTTGGGTGATAAGTAAGTATGTGACCATGTTTGGTTTTGATCCGATGCAGGATACTCAAGTTATTATCCGGAAACCAAAACGATGGACGTACGGAAGTATGGACGTACGTACGTACGGACGGACGGACGTACGGACGGACGTACGGATCAGGCATAAAAAAAGTTCCCCGCTAACGACCATTTTTGATGAGGTACGGATTTGCCCGATACATCTTTAAAGTGAGACCACAAAAGGACAAATGTGACCAAGTTTGGTGTTAATTGGCTCGGTGATTTAAAAAAAAATGTTTGAATGAAAGTTAACGACGGATGGACAGTGAACAGACGATGGACGCCAAGTAATGGCAAAAGCTCACCCTGGCTATAGTCAAATGGGCTTAGGTCAAAATCCCGACTACATGGTAATATAAGGATCACACACAGAGAGACAACATAAAATGACGAAGACAAGACGAACAGATTACAATGTCACAAAAAAAATAAAGCATTAACAGTGTGAACCCATAAAAAGGAGTGTCATTAGGGTAAGCATGACCTATTCCACCTGTGACACCCTTTATACAGCAAATGAAAATATAATACGATGTTAAAATATTTTTTTTCGATAGCTGATTGGTCTATGTCATTTTCTAACACTAAGACGAAACCACTTAAAATCCTTCTCTGACCCTCAAACCGGTTAAGATTATGAAAGTAAAATACTCACTGGTGGGACAGATATTATATGGATTTATGAAAGGTTACGCTTACAAGAGAATATGGTCAAAAGAAATACTTATTTCTACGATCACATTAGCATAACTCCTAGAAAATTGCACGATGAAAAATCCCCGACAGTAAGCACATTTACATTTCATGGAATTCAAATATGTTGTTTAGGACAACTAAAGTCCAAGTTCAAAGTGCAAAGCTCCTGGATAAATTTTACGATGAAAATCCCGATAAAATGTTTATCTAGATATATTGTCCTTGCTTCATTCAAAGTTTTATGAAATTCGGTTGAACAGTTTCAAAGTAGTTGCAGTTGTGCATAGAAAATTTGTAAGTCGTCCGACCACCCTTCCGTTGTACATCACCATTTCAATGAACCGGTTACTTTATAGTTGAAGATAAATGGACGACGAACGCCAAGTGATGGCTAAATCTAAGCCTAGCTTTAGTTAGAGGGGTTAAACTACAAAAGAAATGAGAAAAACATCACGAATTCAACTAAAAGATATAAAAACGAACATATTTACCCGCTCTGGTGTCCAAAATGTGATGCAAGTTTTATTTACAAAACCGGGCATTACATGGTGGTGTATTTATTGATCGACAAGCAAACTAAACATAAAGAACTTGTTTTTCAATATTTTTAATGTAGCATGCTTATATTTCAATAATGCACACATGGAATTCTACTATCTGTAAAGGATTTCATTGGATAAACATTATTAACAAATTTTGCTCAATTAATATTGCAAGCCATTTTGTCTGAGCTTTGTAGAATGTCTGCCCTATAATACAAAACAAATATACATGTATGATACAATGGACGGAAATAAATAATACTCTGAAAATTTACATGTAACAAAAAATATTTACATGCAATAACAATAAAAAAAATATTTCAAAACATTCAATTTCGGGGTCGTAACGGGCCACTGGACGGTCTGTCATTTGTCTGAAATTTAAAATGTCTTTTGTCATGCGGTTTCGCCAGCGCTGGACAATTTGGATGCCGTTCCTTCAGATGGTTAAAATGAAGTTCTGGGTCGGTAGTAGAATGTCCACAGTCTTCACACACATATGTTTTATTTCTCCTCTGTTTGTATCCAAAGTTCAGTTCTAAGTTGTGGACTTTACGACAGTGTGATTCTAGTGAACATCGTTGTGTGAACGATTTTTCACAATGTTCACACTTGTACGGCTTTACCCCTGAAATAAAATATGAAAAATTAATGAATGGTCAATTGTGTTTATTGTGATTTTATATCTATCGCAATCCGATTTAAGAATGTACATGCTTCAAACGAGTTTCCTCAATTCAATTGACAATATAATTCGATTGTTAATCAATGATGTGTCGATTTTCAATATCGAAATTTGGATACCGTTCTAATTGACACCAGTTTATAATGATTCTCTAAGTTGTGTTTGATTTCGCTATCCTTGACTGAAGATTGGAGACCGGCGTTAGATTCATATTCACTAGAATGTTTTCTTGGTTGTTGATTGGTTTAATCACAAGCGATGTCTTCGAACAGTGATATGGAAAACTATGATCGGGTTTATCAATGATTGGTGAAGGATTCTCCCTATACATGGCAAATTGTCTATTCGCATTCTCTTCGGAGTTTCCATTACTGCCAAATTAGGTCACTAACAGACTGTTCACAGTTCACAATCTCAGTTTATACATTCGTTTGTGTATTTTGTGTGGAAACGTTAATTCGTGACATATTGTTTCTCTGACCGGCTTGCTGTTTATTATCGTTCCAGTGTGACAGCGACACACTAGCTCTCATTTTTCTGTATCATTTGGATAAGTTAAAGTGTACAGAAATGTCAAAGTTTCAATACAAAATATTGACATCAATATTGTGTTGACTTTATTAATGCTAGTCAACAGTAAATCTTCATTTCGTTTTGTGAATACGTTCAGTTTTATTCGATCTGAGGTGTTAAGCATAAATATTTTCAAAATATACCAAAGCAAAAATACGTACCCGTGTGTATTCGAGTGTGCCTTTTCAAGTCGAATGTGTCGTTGAACCCTTTACCACAGAACGTACATAAATATCGCTTAGTCTCACTGTGACATTTCAGATGGCGATTCAATAGTCTTTGGATGGCAAATTCTTTACCACAAACTTTGCAAACAAAACTGCCTTTTCCATCGTGATCTAAAAAGAAAACAAGATTTTACAATATATATGTATGTTTTCCATACTCAAATAAATGTTACAGCTTCAAACAAAACTGCGAAAAAAAAATATTAAATTCGAACACTTCCTGAATTTCAAATTTTGAATAAGTGGATAAAATTCTGAATATCTTTTTTATGTGGTGCAATTTTTTTCAATTCTGTAAAAAAAATTACACTCGGTATATTAGCATATTTTCGGATTGTGTGGAAAAAACAATTATTTTAATTACGTATTATTTATTGATATGTAATTCGTGTCAATCTACTGAATGCATTCGTAATGAACATATGATTTACCATAAATTTAATATGAGCAATGTGTTCTTAAACTTAAGTTGTTACCATCTTTTGAATTGTAACCTATTTGAATAGAAACGGATACTTTTAATAAATTCGTTCACTGTAACATATTTACACATTTTAATATCGCACCAGTAATCTTTATGAAAAGCACTTTATCGAATTTTTACTGATTTATAAACAAAGATAACTCTCGCAAGGTTTGCTAAGTGGTGACTCTGTCATTTTTAATTTATAATATTTAGAATTCACATAATGACGCGGAAGTGTTTAATTGTAAAGTAAGAGATGAACAGATGGTATTTACTCACGAATCTTAAGATATGCAAACGGCGCGAAATTAGGTCTGAATGAAAAGTTTGATCAAGTAAGTCACGCTTACATCACAATACCTGGCGCGTGCCATGGGCATGACGATATCACCTGGTAGAAAAAGTGCTAGATATCCTGGAGTGGCCTCCCCTGACAAAATAAAATTACCTACCTTGCTGGACATTAGTAATATCAGCAGGTTTCGGTGGAACAAATGAGGGATTCTTTATACCATAGCCTCCATTTATCACTTCAAACTTTTGAGGTGTTTGTTGATTCTGAAAAAAAAGATAATATGTATTATACAATTTAACAACAAAGGTTGTTAAGTAATTTGCATTATAGCGTTTTCAAATACTTTTTTCAGAAAAAATAAAAAATTTGTTTTCCTTTAATCTGTGGACATGTTTATATAAAACCCTTCAAGTACATTGACTACAGCTGAATTATTTCTAAAATTCAACTTAAACAGAGAAGGAACGGGATAGAAAACTTAATTAGAAATCGTTAAAAATATAGTAGAAATTTAACAAGTGTAAACCGTATAAAATGTAAACGGATTGTAAACCCCAAATGTTGGGTCTGGAAGGCCCTATCAATTATTTTTGTGGAGGGGGTCTAATTCTGTGGTTTTTGCATATGACGGTAGATTTTTACCTTGAAAACTTTTAATACGGTGTTTTCCTTGGCATCGGAATGTGGTATATTTTCCTTGAAATCTGGTATTGGTCCAAGAATGACTGGTGACTGGGATTGTAACGCTATCCTTGACTGAAGATTGGAGACCGGCGTTTGATTCAGATTCATCGGAATGTTTTCTTGGTTGTTACTTGGTTTGTTCACGAGCGGTGTATTCGAACAGTGATACGGAAAACTATGAATGGGTTTATCAATGATCGGTGAAGGATTCTCCCTGTATATTTGAAATGGCAAATTGTCTATTCGCATTCTCTTCGGAGTTTCCATTACTGCTGAAGCTGGACGTTTTTGGCCCTGTGCTGAAGCTGATCTGTTTGTTTGCTGTGATGGTGTCAACGGTACCGGCGTAATCAATGGCGTTGATGTTCTAGATGGAGTCACTGTTTGTGAACGCATGTACGAATCAGGTGTGTAGTAATTCGGATACGGTAAAAACGGACTTGGTACTCTAGGCGTAAAGCCAGAGGTCAAGTTCTGAGACGCATTTATTTGTGGCACTGTCTGGAAGGAACGGCTGCTTTCCATCATGTCCAAGAAATATGGTGACTGTCTTATATGGAAATTAGGCAGTTCTGTATTTGGTGAAGTAATGTCTGATAATTTTATCTGTGGCGATGTCAATACTCCCGATGGAAGGCACGGGGTTCTCATAAATGTGGTTGCACTATGAACAATTGGATGACCCAAATGTGGGCTGGGTATATTATTTACATTAGCAGTAGGAGTGTTCGTAGTTGACACAGGAAGCACTTTAGACTTTGGTGTAGACACATGGTGGAACGGATTCCAGATTTTAGGAGCACTTTTTGTCGAATTTTCGTTTGCTGATTCTTTGTTTTCAACTTTTTCTGTCCTTTGTGGAGGCTGAGAAACTTCATCTAGATTTTGCAATCTCTGACTGGTAACATTATTTTTCAGTTCATTTTGATTTTGTTCCTGTTCAATGTCCTGTGGTAGTTTTAAAGGTAGTTTGATAATAATCGGTGGTTCCATGTCCACGCTAGCGGGATCCTGCAATGTTTCACCCATTGGTTTTCTAGACGTAACAAATACGTTGTAAGCAAGTGAAGCAAATGGCGGTAGAGGTTGATGTGGTGTTATCAATGGCAGAGACGTCCTCTTTGTTCTCTCAATGTCCTGACTAGTTTCGGATATGTCACTGTATATACTGTTGTAGAGTACTTCTGTGTCAATACTTTCAACCGATATCCGACTGTCAGATCTTTGTGACGGGCGTTCTTCAGACGTGTGACTTAAATACGATTTATCAGTATGGAAAGCTACTTCGGCATCCAATTCCACGTCGATTGGCTCTTCCTTAAGTGAAGCTGACTTGTTTTCAATGCTACCAGTCAGAGAATCCACTTGAATTGCTTTACTAACCGCCCGAGACAGATATGTTGGTGATTGGTTGAGTTTGGTTATGCTGTGTGGTGTAGTTTTCACTGGTGTTATCTCCGTGTTTTTTCCAGGAATTACCACTGATAAGTTTTGACCATTCACCCCTGAAAAGAATCACAAGTTGACAAATTAATACTAAATATGTAAGAAAATGTACTATTTCAAATGCAATACACCTAAAGTAGTAGTTGTTTACGCAAACAAAAACAGGACAAAAATGTGGCTTTTGTGATTAAATTGTTTATGCTTAATCATGGCGTAATTTACTGCTATTAACTTGCACGCGGAGTTGTTCTACATACATAATAAAAATTTTGTCTCCAAACATATAAGTTGTGCAATGTTTATATCTAAAGGCACTGGAATTCATACAATAATTAAGTCGCATTAAGGCTTCCTCGGTATGGTATGGAGACCAATAATCATTTTGGATAAAAAATGGGGGTGCAACTTATGGTAATCAATGGTATAGGAATATGCCCTTTTCGGAGGTTTGCTTTGGGATATTCCCCTTCTGTTCTTTCCGAGAAATAACTCAGAAGTTTAGATAAGTATAAGATGTAATGCCAAATTTTGACAAAAACACA
>MJUU01043812.1:0-16403 GCA_002080025.1 Modiolus philippinarum | reverse complement strand
CCACCACTTTAATAGTTATATGATTTATCCACTACCAAATTTTACATGTCCCAAGTGACCACAAATTGATGAGCTGGGCTAACCACACCTTTTGCATGGTGTCAGCAAATCGTATTTACCTTATTAGACATCATCTTAATTAATTTATCGCCTTTCGATACGGAAGTGTGGAGATTTCACAAATATATAACGGACTCGGATGCAGAAAGTGTGACCTATAAAATTTGATTAGTTAGGAAAAGTCATTTTATCTGTAATGTAAATTGTTATAATTACTTTCTTATTTATAGTTAGACATGCGTATTAGTGTGACAACCTGTCAAATATCTTATGTTAATTTCATTTCCGTTACATCTTTGTTATCTCAAGTTCTTTAGATTGTCGTCAAATCAAAAGCAATTTATTTAGAAGAACTAGTTCACGTTAAAAAAAGGCGCCAAACTTTTTTTTTCAAAATCATTATAAAGAAAAAATACTACATGTAGCGTTCAGGTCACAGTTTGGTAGATTCCCATTGTTAGAACGAAAAACATTATCTTCGTTATGCAAGATTCGCCCCATTTGATAATAGGTCGTCAAACCGTCATAAATTATCTTGATGAAAAACCCATTTTTTTTTCAAACAATTATTCACCTTATAACATAACGGAGACAATTTTCAATGCTCTTTGGACAGGTGGATCTTTAAAAAAAAAAAAACAGTTACAATTCAGTTAGATTTATTATCAAGATTTGCCGAGTCAAAAGTTTTTAAATTACCAGCTAAGAGCAGGTAAAATTATTTAAAAAATAATTTTTCACATACATCTGTCGGTATTTACATAGATCGGATATTAACTACACAGATGTTTAATAATTCTTATTTAAAATATAAGATACAATCAGACAAAGCCCAGTACTTTAACAGGTAAAAATCTTCATATCTGTTTATTTAGTTTTAATTCCGTCTGTTTGTGGTAATAAAAGCTGTTTTTACTAAATTATAAAGGGTACTAATGGACATATTGTCTGTAATTTTTGATAACAAGGAATGTTATATATATTTTCAACGTTAACTTAAAGTTTTTGAAGTGAACAAAGACATTGAAAAAATAATGCATATACTTTATATCATTTCAAAGTTTATTAAAAAAGAATATAATGAATGATAAGATTTTTTGTTTTAAAAGATTCAAAAATTATTTCAAAACATCTAAGCACATTCAAAACAAAAGATTGAACGTGTAACTAAAAACGATTTTTCATTTGTAAAATATAAAAAGGCTAATGCAAACTATAGCTTATTCCATAATTTAGAGCAAATCTCTATCAGTAAATGGTAAAGCCAAGCAATGGCACAATGTTTTAATTGTTGTTCTTCATCTTGAAGTTACCATGAGGATCTCACATTCAAGACGGTTCATAGCACTGACTTTAGCAGAATTCATTACTAAATGTCGAACAACGCTACAGCCATGTTTTTTATTTATCCCGTTGAAGCTAGATCGTCAACAAAAATAAACATTACGTATTCGGGAAAATGAAACGCTTTGCCCCATATCTTTATCAATCAAATCAAATCAATTAATCAAATATTTATTGATAAATAATCCAAAAAGGATTGTAATCAATACACAATACAATATCTTTATGAAGTTCTGGTGGTTTCAAATAAAGAGACATAAAATATAATAATTACCCTCTGGTAAAGAAATACGAAAATGTGGCGCGTTTTTTGGTGGTCAACTTATGGATATACAGTTACATCAGCAGATTATGATTTAATGAATTATTCAAATAATGGAATTATTTATAAAACCATTCTTAATCTTTTTATCTGTAACTGTATCGTCAACGGTTTAGGATAGTGCTCATTATTTGTCTCTGGGATTATATATGTATACCACGAAATAACGTCGTCACAACAGGAAAGGGAATATATTGTTTTCACTCTAATCATAATCCGTGAATATAATCCAAATAAGCGAAAAAATGAGATAAAAATGTCTGAATTTTGACACGTTTTGTGTTAGATTGTTCAGGTTTTTAATACTTTTATAAATTGGTATGAAAACTTAGTAAAGAACGTCATAACGATACAAAAATTTCAATCTACACGTGCGGAATCAAAGATAATCCACCAAACAATTAAATTTTCAGGCGCAATTTTTGAATAAGATTGATTAGGTGTCAGTTTACTACATACTGCCCGCCAATTTTCAAAACATTTCGAATCGATGCAGTCAAAGACATTTTGCTGTTTTAGAAAAATTTTACTGCTTGACAGCTGCTTCGAAGATAGAGTCCTTAAATAGCATAACAATCCATGGTTTTCTTTCATCAATCATTGTGTAACGCTATCAATATGTTAAATACAAAAGGCAAAAAGATTCTTAAAACACGTCTGTTACAGACGACCGTTATCGATCTCGCAGACGACCAATCCAAGAACACGTGGTGCAGCGGCTGGCGAATAAGTGTCTCTCAAAAATCAATGGTCATGAAAAATTCGATAAGGACAAATCCACAGACGATGCTGATTATGATGTGGCAGATGCTTTATGCATGGAGATTGGATTAACTGTTGACTATAATTAATTATTTACATAAAATGTAACTGAAATTATTTGGCGGGATCTACTTAAATTCTGAATACCTACTTGTATAGGTATCATGTTTTTGTCTTCTTCTTTTTTTAATCAAACTGTGTCTGAATTTAAAATGTATATTTAATACTACTTGCTTCAGGCAAATTATAGACTTATTAGCCTTATAAAAGTGTAAAAACAAAATTTTGATCGTATATTTTTGAGAAAACAACTCCTCTAATTGTCCAATTTGGCAATTCAACTATGTTATCGAACAAATTAATCTATTTGACAACATAATTATACAAATAAAGAAATACAGTCTTCTTATCTGTTTTTAAAAATTTATTACCAACGGTCCCTTCGGGGTATGATAGCTTTATCAAACTTAGAACCGGTCTTCAATAGTTCAAAAATTACGTTGTTAGTAACTTTATCTTAATTGATGCGGAGCAATAACGGTGCATATCTTTCACAACGACAGGTGAATTTGCCGGTCGGGGTGTAAATTGATGTAAAACTGAGAATTGGTCGATGTTTACGGTGTGGTCAATTACAATACGGGCTAATTGGTGGGAAAATCATTTTAATCCGAGGTGTTAATGTCGGATAATTAAAATTTCCAGACTTTATGGAAGCATGGATATCTACTGTAAAAACATTGAACTAAAAATTTTTAATCTTCCATTTTGATTGTTTAATTAAACTCGTTATCAACACCTTTGAATATTGTCAATATTAACAGGTCTAATAACTTTGATCTCCGACAGAGTACATTAGCACAATTTTCCTGAAATAAATAGGGGTCTGGAATGTAATGGAATGTTCATATGCAATTTCTAAAAACTGTTTGTATTTGTTTCATCACATGACACGATTTGACGCCAAACTCGGCTAGTCAGTAGGAGTTCGTGGAACTATTTGCATCCAAAAATCCAGCCGTAGACCTTGCTGGATTTTCCGATGTTAAAAGGTTTCATCACTTCATATATTCTACCTTTGCAGCTCACCTTACCAACACACATTCATATACCCATCCAAGCTCTGACATTTGTGTTGAACATTTTTTAATCAGTTGTTATGTCCATGAACCACAAATGTCAACATATCCTTTTTAATCAATATTTGGTCAGTACCCTGACCCTCATTGTATGTTGCTAAATAAATCTGGAGAGGGGGTACAAGTGTATTGCAGTAAATTGTCTTGTTTTGTAATCTTGCTGTCTCGAGCGAAGTCTACATTGTAGTTTTGGCATTGTATTTTAAAAAGTGATGGCTATTATATATGTTAATAGAAAGAAAATTTCCACTCTATGTCAAATATACATAGAACCAAGGACGTATATCTCAACCTTGATATAACATGTATAAAACATGATATAATTGTAATGTTGCTAAATATGTCACTGGAAAGCATCTTCCTCTTTACGGTACAGAACATTGAATAGTTTTTACCATTTATCCATCTTTAACAGAGTCAACAATGCACAGGTACCAAACTTGGGGCAACTACAATCAGGAATGCCCCCCCACCCATGTCCAAAGTGAAAGTATTTGCCTCCCTGTTCTGTGAACCAAGTTTCCTGAGGCCTACATATTAGCTGATTCTCCAGTTGCCAAACAGTAACTTTATAAGAAGAGGGTATGTGTCATTTGTTTTACGAAGTTTAATGATAGATCCAAAGAAGGGTCCGAGAGAAGGAACCCTCCCTTTTTGGAAATGATTCATTACTTGGTAAAAATGCAAGTAATAGCTTGGTATCCACTTAAACCCCCATACTCCTTTGGGGACTGGTTCCTCCTAAAAATCTATTAACATGCAATAATAAACCCTTATTTCTTATTTGGGAAGCAATAAATGCATACCTTTCACTAAATATTTACACCACATATACTTGTCGGGCTAATTTGTAATTAATTTCGCCATTTTCACATTATCATGCATTAATACTCCAGAAGTACACATAACAAGTATGTAAATAAACAAGTAACCAACTAATGAGGGTATTCCAATTAATTATACTAATTTTATCAGATATTTGTTAACAAATTCAAATTATAATTTGATTACTAGACCGTGTGTTATTTTGACAAAGATAACGATGATTTATTATCATGATACAATGAAGAGTTTGCACTGATGTGCGGATGCTGACAGATGTACGAAAGATGCAGGTGTAGGCTATTGACTTTTATTTCCTTGTATAATTCTGTGTCGGCTTTTAATCAAAACCGTTATGTTGAAATAACGGTATATGAATAAAAATAGTATAAAAACCACAAATTTTAAAAACCTACTTCAAAAAGATAATATAAGATGTTATTTTCATGCATGAATACATAGGAAATAAACATACCTGTATTTTGGTTCAAAGAAGGTTCACTGAAATTAATTTCAATTTCCTCTTCACTTTCTGTTGATGATGCGTGTATTTGTAATGCTGTTCTTCGGACAAGAAAAGTCCTTGGCATGTTTAGAACTGTC
This sequence comes from Modiolus philippinarum, assembly GCA_002080025.1. NCBI lineage: Eukaryota > Metazoa > Mollusca > Bivalvia > Mytilida > Modiolidae > Modiolus > Modiolus philippinarum. Next base: position 11,351 of record MJUU01043812.1, on the reverse strand, counting down.
ACATGGATATTAAATGTTTTCGTACGAAATGTCAAATCATCACTGAAAACATGAGATTTTGTAGTTTGTAATAAGCGCCGTTCAGCTGATCAGTCATGTCTGCGCAGTCGCAAAGAAATCAGCCATTCAACACTCGAGGTGTATTGATATGCAAATGATATTTAGTAAATAGCGGTATTTTTAAGTGTAAAGATTTACCTCGTGGAAAATGTTAAAATGGATGAATGAAAAGATTAACAAAAGAAACGGTAACAATTGTTACCTGAATGGTTATCACGTTTATATTGTAAATGTACACAATAAAGGGAATTATTTATTCGCTTTATATGCTATTTACACAGTTAATGCAGAAGACCACATTTTCACAGGTTTTTAAATTGTTACGTAGACTTAATTGGATAAAAGCAACTAAATTCAATTTAGAAAGAATAAAGTCAAATTCAAAATTTGAAAAGACAAACTTCCGTCGAAATTGATACGAATAAACGTAAACATTAGAATTAAAGGGCAAATTTCGGTCAATAAGTGATTATTGTGTACTGTACCGGGAAAACACATTATTATCAAGGGAACTGTTTCGAGGAAATCGATTTCTTTGTTATTTCATAAATTTTCTTTAATATGAATTTACGTTACCATGGTTCCGATCAAAGGATCAATACCAGTTCTGTATGACCATTCTGGGAACTAGTCTGTCATTATAATCGTAACTGAATTCTTAAATTGATATTCGTTAAATTTTATGTACATTTAGATTTTTATGTTGGCAGTTAATTGTTACTCCCAAAAGAATATATCCACATTTAAAAGAGCATTGGAAATACGCCTTGTTGATGAATGATAAATGTCTTCCTCTATTTGAAGGGAGGGTTGATTTTAAAGAGAACGTTATTAGAATGTATGAATGAGGCGTAGAGCAACCACTTACATAATTCGAGTTTTGGTAACAGTATCAAAAGGGTTATAAATTATTTCTTTTACGAAACCGTAACACGCTATAATTCTTTCAATTCAAGAACAGTATCATATTAGCCGCATGTGGAGTGGTTTGTTGTGAATAAAAATACAAATGTATATATGAAGAACCTATTCAGATACGGTTCCACATTTACGAAAGTTCACATCCAAGTCCTGAAAAATAAAAGAAGCATGGTCATTTAGGCGTGAATTTTGTTCCTATGTTGGGCCATTTTCCAAATATGCTCAAATTTTGTCAAAATTCGATTGAGATGGTTTTTAGTACACGTACTTCCTAGGAATAAAATTAATATATGTCAACCTTGTATGCTTTCTGCCATATTAGCAGTAGAACATGGCTGTTAATAGCCTTTCCTGTCCATTTTAGCCATTTTAGGTGTTTTGGAAGATGATTGATACTACTCGACTTTGACATTGAAACCAAAACCATTTTTTTTTTGTTGCGAGTGTATACACATTTGTTCTTCAAAATGGCAGTCAGTTTAGTTTGGTTCTGAAGGTCCTATATAACGAATTTTAATAAACTCCTACAAAAATTGTCGAAATCTGTTCAAAATGCATTTAAGTGCCAAGTTCAGTCGTCGAATCTTTTATCTTTAGGTATGAAAATGCTTTTGAAATAGTGTATATAGCAGATAACCTTTTAAAACAGTCTTAAGAAGATTTAATGCATTAGCGAAATCGGTAGGCTGAGTGAAATAAATTCACGGGAAAGTGGCCATACCTCTTTATATTCTCGCAGACATGACAGAATTTTGCTGAATCCCATGTTCAATGGGTTATACGTTTTTTCTTTTTCTTTTTTTAATCTTCTTTAATTTTCGTATTTTTACCTAAATTAGTTATATTTAGGTAAGAAAAATGTATAAATATTCTTGTTTAGTAATGCAAAAAAAAAAAACAGTTCAATATAAATTTTATTTTCGGGTTCTTTTTTTTTAATTTCCTTTTGGAGCCTACTTCAAAGAGTTAATTTAACGTTTTCAAGAACCAGCTCATTTTTCAACTATCATTTCAAATAATACTTCAATATTTCAGTAATTCTAGATCTATCAGCGATAAGAATTTCATCATAAAGATTGATTTATTGACTTTATACAAATCGATTATTACACGGCAATATCAAAGTCTAAGTTGTAAACTATTTGTATGTCCCCGAGTCTAATAAACTGGTTTACAACTTGTTTACAATTTAATTGACTTTTAAAATAAAATTCACCTCTGAAACCTGCGGGTCATGTACATGAATAGAACTTGATAACTTATGTAAAAACAGGGGTGGTAATTGTGTTTTGGCCATAAAACCAAAATATTGACCGAGATAGAAGCAATTATGTATCATTAAAACTTTTAATTTTATGACATGTTAATATTCATTTTGTTAAATTACCATCAAATTATGGAAATTATACTATTAATAGATAATTGTGTCATCTGTGAAAACTGATATCTTTATCAAATTTCTCCGTTTTTCATTCCGTTATTGAATGCGCGGTTATCATCATGATCTTGTATCCCTCTTGATTCTCGGGTATTTTTGAATAATTCAAAGTGAAACCAAAGCCTTAAGAAATATCAAATTCAAATTTAAATTTTGTTTTCTAGAACTATTAAATAAAAAAAAAACAACAATAATAAAATATTATGTACAAGCAAATAATATCAAACTTCCATGGCTCCGGCGGATCCAGCCCTAAAAAAATGGGTGTTCCAATGAAGTTACAGTCACTTTTTGATGGTTACTACTTATTTTTGCCTAAACTCTGCACGAAATCAAATATTTTTCCACAAAAAGGGGGTTCCAACCTTCTCTTAATCAGCCGATGCTTGAAACTTATTGAATATCAGGGAGAATGTTCAGGAATGGTCAATATGTAATGTAATATGAATTTTCAAATTTCTTTCAATTCTTTTGAAACATGAATGAAAATAGTCTTGAAATTCTTGAAACTACATGGGATATAGTATATTTCTTTGTAAGTACGTCCAATGAAACTAAGATTTTGAAGAGTTGCATCCTATCTTAGTATAGCGGTTTTGGCAAAATAACTTAAGCCAGAACTAACGATCTAATATCTTGGTATTATCATACATATGGCTCTGGATTCATTGTGTTTATTTAAACCCGTTACATCTTTTCATGTTGGAATTATTGGAAAGGCAGATATTATCAAGAATGATTTTCGTGTAAGAGTTTGGCAAAAAAGATCGAATATCAACTTTTCATTCATGGGTTTTATTAGCATGAAAAAGTATACTCTAGTAATAATTGTAATATATTTTACAGTTTAAATTTAGAACCGTTTTCAATCCTCCCTTCACCTTGTTCCTTTATCCTATTTTCACAGTTTTGTGTTTGTTCGGATTTTCCAAGGATTTGTTTACAAAACGCGACCCTGGAATTTCATAGCTGATTTCATCGTTAAAGTTAAAATCTGTAAGAAGCAGCTTTCTAGAACAGATACAGATACTTTATTCTCATAAACTAATTTTACAAAGTTGTAGAGAAATCACAATATATACAATTTCAGTATAAATTACGAATCCAAAGTAGGTAGTGTTAAAGTTTAAGATACTAATACATTTAACCAACAATAAAATTGCAAGAAAATGACAGATTACAATTCACCCTGAAGAACTAACAGTATTATTAATAATAATAGTCACGCTTATAGAAGAAAACATAAATAAATAAACGTTTTAGGCCTCAAAAATAAAAATAAGATACCATATACATATATGATTACCAGATAAAAGATTTGCAAGTCTTCAAATGGCCAACAAACCATCAGTGACCATTACATCGGTTCAAAATCGCAAACGTGGTATAGCATTACCTTCCGACTAATAGATTTCCCGGTCGTCATATAACCGCACATAACGTGTTGAGCACATCAGCATTAGAGCTTATTTTGGCTTTATGTAGCACTGTAATAACGATCAGAATAGTTAACGTTCTCTTGAGTCTCTTGGGTTTCGACACGAGTAGCTCATTGTCAAAACAAAAATCTTTGTTTTACTTGGATCCTTGGATCCTTGTAATATGACGTCCGACACGCAAATCATGATTCAGTTCTAAAAATGAAAAGTTGTTCAGTGGCTAACTTGTTGTTATCAAGCTTTGAAGAGCGTACACAGGCTTTGGTGTAACATTTGTATTTTTTCTTCTTCAGTAAGCACAAAGGAATGATTCAGTTAGGAATAATGTGTCTGTTTGGTTTGACATGTATTATCAAGACTGTTTGGTCGGCTTCTTGATAAAAAGACAAACACCACTTGTTGTTCCAATGCATTTTGAATCATAATAATAGCCATTAAATAACTAAAAGACTATTTTAAGTTAGTTTCAACACAAATCATCCAGACATTATATGTAGAGGGGGAAACAAATATTCAACACATTGTGTGCTTCATGGAATTAGTTCTCAATCTAGAAATAAGAAAAATATCTGAGAACTTTCAACACCTTTGAACACCATGCATTGTTTTGAAATCTTTTGACTATGTTTATAAGTGAACATCCTGAGTATTTTAACTTTATTTCTAAGAACTATAAATTTAGAAACAACACTTCGGCTTGTATGAAACGATTTTTGGCCTGTAGTTGTTCAGTGCTGTGTGCTCGAATCGGCGACATTCAGAATTCGCCCCAGTGCTGTAATGTTAACTGGAGCACAAAAACAAGTTTGTCCTGATTTTGTACTATGTAAATTTAAATATCAAAAAATATTCACATATATGTTCATTTGATCAAATGTTCAGAATCATAAGTAACACTGTTATGATAACATGTGTGATCTTTTAGTTTTTACATATTTAATCCATTAGTGGGTCCTGTCCCGGAGGTGGACTCCTTTTTGAAAAAGATTTAGAAAAAAATGGAAAAATTGCAAAAAAAAAATAGTCGCGAATCCCTATTTATGAGACCTCTTTCGAATTGACCCTTTTTTCGAAGGCTAGATAACAAGATTTTTAGTACCAGCAATAAAAACAAACACATATACCAGAGACATAATTATATGTCTCTGCATATACATATATTATATGTCTCTGATAAAACTGTCCATCAAAAATGCGACTCCGAAATATACTGTTTCAATATCCCTTATATCGTTATATTAGTCCCAGCTATTTCTCCATTATTCCAAAATTTAAGAAAGACAGAAACTATAAAATAACGAAGTCGGATGTAGCGTATCATCTTTTTACATTTTATACATGTAAATGACATTTTCCATTATTTGCGTAACTATTGCATTTACTTAATTGTCACCATTGTATTTTTGTTTATTTATTTTTCATTTTGTCAACTTTGGTTGATTGAATTTCCGGGGAAGCAAACAACGGTATCCTGGCATGAACTGTTCATACAAATTTTTACTTATTTTAGATATTCACTAGATAACAATTGACATGAGAAAAGTTTTATAAACAATTTTGTTTTGGGAACAATTAACCGTTAGATTGTTTGCTATTTACATCTGTCCTAAATAGGTGTCATACTTATGTAAATATTGATATATCATAATCTTTTGTTGTTTTTAATAACTATGTTGATAGTGTGCCCTATAGGCGTGTCCCAAGATTTTACTGATAATATGCGATACATGTACTGCTAAGCTAACATCCGATACATGTACTTCTATTCTAAAGCAATTTTTTTTTCAAAAAAATGAAATACGTTAATTTTTTATTTTATGCAGTTCCATCGGAATGAGAAAGAAAGTGGTTAAAATTATGAAAGCTGATATATTTCGTAGAATTACAGAGGAAAAAGGGAAATATTTTTTATTTTTTACATAAATATATGCAAATTGGAGACTTATTTTATTTTCTTATGCTGGGGTATTTCATTTTAGGCATGCGTCTTTCCGCTAACACTATATTTTGTTCCACATCTACAAGTTCTTTAAATTAAACATTTTTTTTTACAAACACTGTTCCATTCACAATGCGACAGCTACATAAAAAAAACAGTAAAAAAAATAGAAAACTGGAGGACTGTGTTTCTTCCATCACTCTACATACATACACTGCATACAGAAATTTATTAAAAAATAATCTAGAAAATACATTCTTTACGCAATAGGGGATATCGACGGGATATTCTGCACGTGTCCGTTAAATTAGCTTTGGAATCCAGTGACCCGAGGATTTTATGGCCTCTCACTGCTACTGCCGATGTCTACTGATGATTCTCTACCAAACCCGTTGGGAGTTTTGAATTTGATTTTTCTTCCGTAGTGCGACAGTGTTTTACCAGCAGACTAGGCTCCTTGAGCTAGCCGGCAGTTTAGCGGCGAGCTCTCCTTGACCCATCTTTCAAAATTACGTATTGTTCCCCCAGTTTTCTTTTCAAGATTGTAGTCATGGAGTTAGTAGTCTACCTGTATGGGTTTTATTCGTATGTTTATTATACTATAGGGAAACGGGACAGAGAAAGGGGAGGTTTGGGCACCAATAAACCGGTTTAACCATACCGCTGGCTTTTGCTAGTGCCGGTACCATGTCCGGCCGTCCCGAGTTCCTATCGCTGTTAACGTTTGTCATTTGTATTTTTATTGTGTTTTTTTTTCTTGTGCAGTTCATATTTACTTTGTGGCATGTGGCTATGTTTTTCGGCCATTGTAGGTGTTTCCTGTTATCTTTTTTATTCTATACACACTCAATTTGAAATTTTTTATGTTATAAGGAGCCAAAACTTTGTGAAAATTGGCAAAGCATATAAGAAAACAATATTTACAATTAGCGTCGTGGTAAATAATTCTGTAAAGTTTGGTTGCAATCGGATCATAGTTATAAGTGAAGTAGCTCTGAAAGCTTAATTTGACAAAATTGCAAGTCAAAAAGGACCACTATCGTACAAAAAGGAGTAGTGGTTGAACGTTCTGACAACACAATATGCGCAATTAGACACTGTGTTCAACAATCCAGTAAAGTCTGGTAGTAATCGGATAAAAGATGTAGATCTAGAATTAAATAAAATTTTAAGTAAAAATGACTATATCTCTGTTGAAAAAAGGTCAAGTATTCTGACATTACATAATGTTCACAACTAGGCCTTGTGGTCAATTTTGTCAAGTTTGATTGAATTCAGATCAAAGGTGCAAAAGAAAAAGGTGCAAGAGAAAAAGCACTCACAACCCAAATTTGGGTTTATTTTAGTATTTATAATTGCCATAACTCTGTGAACAAATAGCCAAGCATTCTTACATCACAATGTGAACAACTAATCATTATGGTGAACAATTCTGTGAAGTTTTGTTGCAAGCGGATCAAACCATGATGGAGTGGAGCCCAAAAACTAAACTGACTAAATTTTCATTGATAAATAGCAATTTCTCTGTGAAAAAGGGTTGAGCATTCTGAAATCATAATATGCACAACTGGGCATTGTGATCAGCATTCCTATAAAGTTTGGTTGCAATCGGATCAAAGATACAAGAGAAGTGGCATCCAAAAATTTTTGACGAACAGACAGCAGACGCGGCCAAGACAAAAATAATATTTCTTCCCTCAAAAGACGGATGGAGAGATAATGAAAAATAAAGTAATGACTACTTACTCCTTTTTAGAGAATGTTAGAAAGCAAACCTTTGATTTTTATGACGGGGGGGGGGGGCTTGGAATTAGGAACATGTATTCTTGGATGTTTATTTATTCTTTGAACCAGATTATGTTTTCTCACTGTAAGCAATCCTGCCCCTTTTCTGTCCATGCCAGAAATTTTCTTCCTATAAGTTACGTATCCTGCTTATTATTATATATAGTTTCTACAACGAGAACTAAGTTGATTATAAAATTTATCACAAATCGAGTTAAATAAATTTTGCAAATGTTTGATCACACCGGTCAGGCGTTGGTTAAATTTGCTAGAAATTAGAGAATATTTTTTTTACCTTCCCCTACTCTGATATTTTTTTTCACCTACCTACTCCTTTTTAGAAAAAAAATAGAGAACAATGATTTAATTTTTATGACGGAGAGGGGGTGGGCTTGGAAGAAACATCTGTTCTTGGATATCTTTAAACCAGACTATTTTTTTCTCACGAGAAGCAATCCTCTCTTTGTGATGTCAGGAATTTTACTTCATATATGTCATCCTTATTATTTCTTTTTCCGACCTCCTAATAATTTTTTAAACCAAATTTCTAATCCTGCATTTTTTTCGGCAGTTCTATGCAAAATTTTATTTCAAATCAAATCCAATATGGTTTGTGTCTTTACGGGTAATGATTTTTGTTTTTACTAAATATTTCGCATAATCGTATGATAAAATTGATGAAATACCTATTAAAAATAACGATTATTTTTTTATTTGAATATTCTAACACAATGTCATTTGCAGCGTTTTTTTAGACACGAAAATTGCGGTACATTCTAACCTTAAAGATCTTCATTATTGATACGAAATGGGTACATTAATTTATGCACGGCAAATTCAACTATTCATAATGCAAAAATCATTCAATTTTGTCAAACAACCGGACACATTTCCAGATTTTTGTTACTTTTATTGCGTTAATGCAGTTATCTAGTTGACAATTTGAATGATCACTTGTTCAAATGATAGACCATAAAATAAAATTTATAACACCAACAGAAGAAGATATGTACAGTTAAATTTAATTTGTTTCCGGAGGTTATTTATCAGCTCATGAAATGTTAAACTGTCTAATAAAATAATAAACTTCAAATCTATACAACCAATCTTCATGTCAAAAATTTGTACATTATAAAAACATGAGATTTGAAAATGATATTAAAAATGCCAGCATTGTCATAATTATATAGTCAGGTTTCGTCATGAGTTCAGAGTTATGAAAAAAATGCATTCTTGAACATTTGCTCAACCGGAATACTGATTTCCAAACACTGTCAATTTCTCAGTTTTTTCTATACATACCATCATTACATTTCTTTACTTTTCTTGATTTTACTATTTTTCATTTTTTCATATTAAATTATTTTTGTGTTTTAAAACTACCAATAATGCGATTGTTTGCTTAAACAACAAATTGTCGGAAGCAGTTTATACAGAGTTCGAAATGGCCATACAGCTCATTAAAATTATTGCAGTTGGAACTAACATATGTGTTATGGTCTCATGTTCATTTACTCCATATCCTTTCGTAAAATATTCGATACCGATGGCTATTTCGACAACTTATATCTCTCCAGTGCGGGTCAGATCGAAACATTCATTGAAATTATGTATTTTATTTCCAATTTTGTCCCAGATCTGATTCATGGCTCTCCAACTCAAGCAATCCCATCTTTCAATTCTACCGTTTCGAATGAGCTAAGTTATATAAAATCTCCCCCTACTCTGTCATTTTAAAAACGTCGGCTGTATCAAGGACGTATAATGAGTCCTTGGCTATATTAAACATTTTATTTCCCTTTGTAAAATTAAAAGTCTGAGTACTCAATTATTAAACCATTTTTATAGCGGCAAAATATGTTACAGAATTGTAAAAAGACTTTATTTAAGTCTCTCAACTGTAATCTTAACACGAAAATGACCCCGTATGTCCACTTAATAACAGAAATGCAGCTAATTTCAGGTGTAAATTAAAAGTTAATTTTGACAAGTTCCGATGGCCCTTAGGAATTCTTTACAATATTTAATACAAAAAGACCTGGTTTTTCTTGTTTAATTGTTCACACATATTTAAATACCCACTTCAAAGAGATTTTCAAATAATCCGTCAAAAAGCGAAAAAAAAAAACGAAATAAAAATTGCCGTTTTGTAATTTTCTCGGACAATATGTGCAATCAAATAAATCCTTCTAAAAATGATTACTGTTTATCAAATAAAATACGCGAAATATGCTCACTTATGAGGCCACAGAAGGTAAAAAAATTATTTTATTTTGTAACCCAAGTTTTATGTGTTGTTAGGTTTAACATAGTCTCCCTTTATGAGTTCAGTATGGACATTGGCGGATCCACGGGACTATCGGAGTTGGAATCCCGTTTTCTTGGAATGTCCAAATTGCATGCAGCATTTAGGCAAAAAAATCAATTTAAAATTGCAGAAAGTAGCATAAACCTCTTCTTTTCGAACGCTGGATCTGCCAATGAATGAATGTCTGACTGAAAACCCCGATTACAAAAATAATATTTCTAACACCACTTTCTGTGTTTTGCAAAAAAATGAAAATAAATGACAACATAAGAATATGATTTAAAAAAGGTAACGAAACCAATATGACCCATGGGATTTCAAAATGGTCATCTAACGGCAACCGAACATTTAGTATAGAGAACTTATGTCTCTAATGGCGTCCATCAAGAGTGATTTATACAGGATGTCAGTCAGAATGTACTCCAAAACAACAATACTCTATGATATAATTCTTATTAGATACATTTGTATGTCAATGATAGCTATAGCACACCTGGACAAATAACATTTGATCGCAATTTACATGGACAAAATGCTATAAATGTAATGGCAAATTATGGCCTTGGAAACTTAAAATTCTGTTTTTATATGTCCGTGTTCAGTAACAGATAGATTGGCACACTTCAATAAAATGTACGTTCACTTTAGGACCAGGTATTATGTCTCTAGAAGAGTGTCTTTCATGGAGATAGCTTGATTAGTTGATCAATGACAAGCATATTGTCTAAAATAGATGTTTCATACCCCTAAAATGTTGACGTTTTCATGTGTTCTAGACGCTAGTACTCTCGATTCTTGGGCTGGTACATGGATCGTTTTTCAGGGACTCAGTGTCACAGGCATCATTCCGTTTATCGAGAATAATGCACGTGAAGGACTAGGTAATGGCAGTCAAGTATTGCATGGGATCCGTGATGGATCTGGCAACGGTTCGTGAAGGACTTTTTATCGAGAAAAACATTGAAGGTCAATGATTATTTCATTATATTCGATTTATAAGGATAAACTTCTAAAATTTAAATATGTCTGTCAAAATGGTTCAACAATACCTATCAATCCATGCTAAATTCATGGTTGGAAAGTGCATAGTTTTCTCAAAAACGTCAAAAGCAGACTCCTCATCCCATTTTCTACGTGAAGATATGGTCATAAAGGTGTTATTTCGTTTATTTGATTTGCAAAATAGGCTTAATTTTGCAACATATTGATACATTTTGATATTTCAATAACCAATGAACTCATTTATGCAAAAAAATGATTCTACATGCAATATATCAACATTGAAAACATAAAAACTCATATTTTCTGCCCGTGAATGTTAGAAACCACCAATTCATTTCTTTAACATTTTCAACTGAAATTCCCCATATTCAAATCTGTCTGGACAATTTATCTTATTAGTTTAACCTGTATAAACCATATATTTTCCGAAAGGTGCATATCTCATCAACATCATATCAA
>MJUU01043808.1:0-11256 GCA_002080025.1 Modiolus philippinarum | reverse complement strand
GCAGACACATTATTATAGAAATTTGGTAGGGAAGAGGAAATCACTTTCAGAATTGAATGAAAAAGAGAGATAATTATGTAATATAATAGGAAACAAAATGGCAATAGCAGACGACACTATAGGAATTTGGAAGGAAAAAGGGAAATACCTCTAAGAATTGGATGAAAAGGAAAGATAATTATAAAATAAAGTGGAAAATAATAAAATAACACATACAAAAGGTTACACAAGAGGAGTTTAGTCTAAACATTGGATGAGAAGGGAGAATTACAAAGAAAAATACTGAAAAAAAAGTGAAATGCTATTACAACAGATAAAAAAGCGCGGGAAATAAGTAGCAAAGTTATGTCCCTTTGACGAACGCGGTCGTGATAGAAAACACCCACCAAAAATGCGAGAAATCCTAAGAGTTATGTTCCTTTGACGAACGCGGACCTGATAGAAGACACCGTGATAAAGCGCGGGAAATCCCAAGAGTTATGTCCCTTTGACGAACGCGGACGTGATATAAAACACCCACCAAAAATGCGAGAAATCCCAAGAGTTATGTCCCTTTGATGAACGCGGACCTGATAGAAGACACCCAAAAAGAAACGCGGGAAATCCAAGAGTTATGTCCCTTTGACGAACGCGGACGTGATAGAAGACACCTACTGAAATACAATGGTAACTGCTGAATGACCACGCCCGGATATTAGGTTAAACTTTTGATTGCAGAACAATACTGAAAAGGGGTTGAAAATACAAAGAATACCATTGAAAAAGGGTAAAACACAAGAAAAAAAAACCAGAAAATTCCCGGTTTCCGGTATACAACATGGGGCTACGCCCACTTCCGGTCACGCACGCGTCGTATAATAAGGTCATACATGACCCCTGCGGGGCCTTGCCCTCTTCCAACACGTCATTTCCGGTCAACATGGCTACTTACAGTAGATACACACCCACTTCCGGTTGACACATGGGGCTACGCCCACTTCCGGTCGCGCATGCGTCATGGACTAAGATCAACCGTGACCCCTGCGGGGTCACGTGTTGTTCCAACACGTCATTTCCGGTCAAAAGGCCCGTATAGGGCCTCCAATAGGGCTACTTCCGGTTGCGCATGCGCAACCCAAACATGTCATACATAGGTCACGTGACTTCCGCTTCCGGTCACGTGACTTCTGGTCACGTCATATCCGGTCTACGTCACTTCCGGTGACGTCATTTCCGGCACCATCACAGCACCACCACGACAAATGCGACCTGAACTGTCCCTATATACTACTATGAACATAAATCATGTTGATTTATCTATGTTTTATCAATTTCAGACTGAAATATATGGTAAAAAGTTAACATTCGTGTTAAAACGACAACATTATTTTAATATTACAGGAACGCTCGTTTCTGAAGCTCGTCATCGCCTACGATATATTTTAGTATATTACTGTACATTCTTCTAACGGAAAAAATAGTACCACCTGGTGTAGCAAATGGCAGCCCTGGCGGTAGAAAGATTAGCATGGCATACATTTGCAATTGGTATGGTGAAAATAACACCACCGGTACAAATAATGCTTTTTCGTGACGAACTGACAGTATCAACCGTTCTACAGAATATGCTAGGTTTACACTGCCGATCAGATCAACTCGATCGACTCGACCATGCTGTCTTATCCCGATCAACGTCATAAAATGCATTGATCGAGCTAGCTCACGACGTGTGCACGACCTTTACTCGATTAAACACGACTTACAATCGACCATTCTCGATCCCTTTACGATTCACGTACAACGTCTGCTCGACTCTTATTCGATCAACCAGACTTCGCCAAAATGAGCCAGATCATAACCCAATTTGTGTATATTCAACTAGACCTGGTCGTGAGACGGTCGTGCAATTGTCGAGTGTACTCGAGTTTTGTCCTTCCGATAGGGATAAAATGGTAAATTCAGTAAAAAGTTCACAATTGTGATAGAGCAGCAAAAGCTCTGACCCATGTGGCTGATGTTTCAAAGAAAGGACGATAGAGAGATTAATCTAGAGAAACAGCAGGCGGATCTCACACAGAAGGCGCGTAGCTTTGGTTAGACAAAAGCAAATTGTTCAAAGTCATCATTATAGAGGAATGAACGTTTGCTTTAACATATTAGCTGGTCATCCTCCTCATAATGCGTAAGGATGCGACTGTGATTTTCCTATAATTATATGTAGGACTAATCTGTTTCATAAAACAGAGGACATATTATCACATGATATCGATGGTAACTTAATTTACAGTAGTTTCCGTGTAAAGCCTTATACCGGCTTTCTGCAGAAAAAAATCCGGTTTTTAGAAGGTGATAATGGGGAGCGGCTGCCCGTTGGGTATATCATTCGTGCGAAGCTTAAAGATTTTTTATCTTCTAGTACATGTAAAAAATTCAAAATCGCATTTTGCTGATGTCATCTTGTGATAAGACCTGCTTGAAAAAAAAACAATATTCTATTCTTGAATTCATGTATTTAGTAATAATATTTATTTGCAAATTTACGCCCATAGGGGCCAAGCAAATACAATCAAAGAACATACAAGTCTTCCAAACATATGTTTTTACAACAACAAATGACATGTCAATACAGATATATTAAGCAACTTTGGCCAACGTGGACATTACTTTCGCAAGTCTGTACTTTGCTTAAAAAGCCTACTTCTTCTTAAATCTACTTCTTGAGTGTGAATATTGGTTACATCGGTGATTCAGTTTCAAATTCTGTCACTATAGCTGGTCGATTGAATTCAAGCCTTCTGCACGTCATCCTTTAATTTTACTCGACCCTACCTGGATATCCATTCAAAGGTCCGAAACTTCTTTGCCAATTGGCCAAAATTGAAACAAATCGGGAATTAATCGGGTTATGGTCGGAAAGATCTTGTATAGAAAAAAAGAAAGAATCGTGTTAGTCGAGTAATGAATACCAATCGAGTTGATCTTGAATGACTCTGTATAAATCGAAGCGAATGAGTTAAAGTCGGGGAGAGATCGGCATGATCGGCTAAAATTTTTAAACTCGATCAAAACCGATCCCTTTTCGACCTTTTCACGACTAACTCGATCAGACCACGATTTATTATCGACCTGTTCTCGAATTATAATCCACACGACCTCTTCACGATATTTTTTGACATGTCATGGCAGGTTTACACAGCCGATCAAAGCAACTCGACTGAACTCCATCTATGAATATTCTTGAATATTCATTGATCGGGACAGTGATCTTGAATGCTCGTGTTCTGTCTTATAACCAAATCGGGACGATCTTACAAACTCTGCTTAACTCGAGCTGTGTTCCCGAATATTTTTGACATGTCAAAAAATATCTTGAAGAGGTCGTGTACATTATATGTCGAGAACAGGTCGGGAATCAATCGGGGTCTGATCGAGGTAGTCGTGAAGAGGTCGAAAAGGGATCGGCCTTGATCGAGTTTCAAAATTTTAGCCGATCATGCCGATTTCTACCCGACTTTAACCCATTCTCTTTTCGATTTATGCCGAGTCCATTCCAGACCAACTCGATTAGTACTCGATCATTACTCGACTAACACGATTCATTCTGTTTTTCTATATAAGATCTTCCCGACCATAACCCGATTTTTTCCCGACCTGTATCCGACTTTTACTCAACCACTCAAGACCTTTACTCGATTTAACACGACAGCATGTCATCTTTTCACAATATCACAATATGAGGCTCTCAAGAGCCTCATTATCTCACTAGGGCATTTCTTCAGTAGGAGCTATCCAATGGACCCCAATGACTATTGTGATCAAGTTTGGTTGATGATCATCTTTGATATGATGAGAATCTGCCAGATACTATCTCAAATCGGGACCAGCCAAGGACTACTGTTTCAATTTTAGCCAATTGGCAAAGTAATTTCAGTGTAGAAGATCTTGGAATGCCTAAGTAAGGTCGAATATTAAATTATGTTCCCACTGGATTTCATGCAGACAAGATAGACACTAGTTTAAAAATGGAACATCCAAGGACTATTTTGACCAAATTTGGCTGCAAATGGTCCAGCGAAAATCCTTCTGGTACAATGTTTAACTTTGTCCCCCTTTGGCGGTCAAGTTGTATTAGCTGACGATATGGCAGACACTATTTTGAAAAGTGACCATCATTTGGCAATTGTAACATGTTTGGTCTAATTGGCTTAGGGGTTTCAGAGGTAACGTTTGAATGAGTTTTCCCATAAGATCTAATTTAATACTATATTCCAAGTTGGCGGTTATATTAGTTTGAAAGCGGACATAACGGTTTTTTCACATTGAACCAATCGAATTCTATCATGACTCTGCGGTTTCTGGGTATTATATTTGAATGCAAAGTCCGTGGACAATGACCACAAAATAATGGCAAAAGCTCAACCTGGCTATATCAGGATTGTAAAAAAGATTATCAGATTGTGCATGCTATCAGCAGAATAAAAGGATGACGTGCAGAGGGCTTAAATTCAAATTTCACTTTCTAAAAACCGGATTTTTATACAGAATGCAGATTTACAGCTATACATGGAAACTACTGTAAATCTAGTTACCACCCATATCATGTGATGATAGGTCTTCTGTTTTATATATCAGATTAGTCCTACATTTAATGACAGGAAAATCGCACAGTCGCATTCTGACGCATGATGAGGAGGATGACCTGCTAGTATGTGAAAGCGAACATTCTTTCCTCTATTATGATGACTTTGAAGCATTTGCTATTGTCTAACCCAAAATGCGCGCCTTCTGTGTCAGATCCGCCTTCTCTGCTACTCTATATCTATCCCAGTTATTATCATTTCAAACATTCTTTCCTCTATTATGATGACTTTGAAGCATTTGCTATTGTCTAACCCAAAATGCGCGCCTTCCGTGTCAGATCCGCCTTCTCTGCTACTCTATATATATCCCAGTTATTATCATTTCCTTGACGCATCAGCCACATGGGCCACAAATTTTGCTTTGCTGCTTTACCACCATGCTGAACTGTTCCCTGAATTTTCACATTTTACCCCATATATACAAACGTACTGATAGGACAAAACTCGAGCACACTCGACAATTTCACGATCTTCTCCCGACCAGGTCTACTTAATCAAACACAAATCGGGCTATGATCTGACTCAATCTGGCAAAGTCTGGTTGATCGAATGAGGTTCGAGCATTAGTCGTACGTGAATCGTAAAGAGATCGAGAATGGTCGAGTGTTAGTCGTGTTAAATCGGATAAAGATCGAGTGGACATCGTGAGCTAGCTCAATCAATGAATTTTATGACGTTGGTCGGGATAAAACAGCATGGTCGAGTAGATCGAGTTGGTCTGGTCGGCGGTGTAAACCTAGCATAAAAAAATTCGGGAACACAGCTCGAGTTCAGCAGAGTTAGGAAGACCACCTCGATTTTGTTAGTAGACCGAACACGAGCACTCAAGATCAGTGTCCCGATCGATGAATATTCACGAATATTCATAGTTGCTTTGATCGGCAGTGTAAACCTACCATTTCATAATAATACAGCATGTTGGTACCTATCCAAGAAGCATTTTATACTTACTTTTTTTGCTGGTAAACTATCACACGAATTTTTCTTTGGTTAAAGGTCGCTTTTGTTTTAATTTGAACGCGTAACTGGTTGTACAATTTATACGGCCACACCAGTATACTGGGTAAAAGTACGACTAGAAAAAATGATTCAACAAGAATAGAATTCCTGGGTCCCCCGCCGCTCATGCAATATACTAGTATACTGTTTATGAAATTGCAATATTTCAAACATTCAGGGCAGTTCGAAAATTAAATATGTGGGGATACAAAAAGTACACCGCAGATGTTCTAATTGCACCAAGGTATTAGTGGTATTAACATTTGGTATAAATTTCACGAAAATCTGTTAAAATTTGTAGCCATGAGAGCGCTTACAAGGTCAACAAAACGGTGTTGTTATTCTGGTCAAAGTCCAATAACTCCGTCAAAAAGTTTTGACCGAAACTGATCTTCGAACTCAACCAAAGTGTTAGTGGTATAAACATTTGGTATAAATTTCATGAGAATCCGTTACAATTTGTAGGCATGAAAGAGCGCTAACAAGGTAAATTTTGGGATAAAACAGTCATTATTTTCGTCAAAGTCCAATTACTCCGTCAAAAAGCATTGACCAAGGCTGATTTTCGATCTTGATCAAGATATTAGTAGTATAAACAGTTGATATAGATTTCATAAGAATCTATCAGAATTTGTAGGCATGAGAGCGCTTACAACATCAATTTTTGGCTTAAACATTTTTTTTTTTATTTTGGTCAAAGTTCCATAACTCCGTCAAAAAGTATCAACCGAGGCTGATTTTCCAACTTGACCAAGGTATTATTGATATATACATTTGATATAAATTTCATGAGAATCCGTTAAAATTTGTAGGCATGAGAGTGCTTACAAGGTCAATGTTTGGATAAAACAGAGTCATTATTTTCGTCAAAGTCCCATAACTCCGTCAAAAAGTATCAACCGAGGCTGATTTTTTAACTTGACCAAGGTATTAGTGGTGTAAACATTTGGTATAAATTGACCAAGGCTGATTTTCGGACTTCACCAAGGTATTGTTGGTATATACATTTGATATAAATTTCATGAGAATCCGTTAAAATTTGTAGGCATGAGAGTGCTTACTAGGTCAATTTTTGGATAAAACAGAGCCACTATTTTCGTCAAAGTCCCATAACTCCGTCAAAAAGTTTTGACCAAGGCTAATTTTTTTACTTGTCAAAGGTATTAATAATGTTAACATTTGGTATAAATTTCATGAGAATCCGTCAAAATTTGTAGCCATGAGAGCGCTTACAAGGTCAATTTTTGGCTAAAACGGTGTCGTTATTTTGGTCAAAGTCCCATAACTCTGTCAAAAAGTATCGACCAAGGCTGATTTTCGAGCTTTTCTAAGGTACTAGTAGTATATTCATTTGGTATAAATTTCATGAAAATCCGTCAAAATTTGTTGGCATGTGAGTGCTTACAAGGTCAATTCTTGAAAAAAAACAGTCACGATTTCGGTGAAAGTCCCATTACTCCGTCAAAAAGTATCAACCGAGGCTGATTTTCGAACTTGACCAAGGTATTACAAAAATGTATTGGTATATACATTTTACATAAATTTCATGAAAATCCGTTAAAAATTGTAGGCATCAGAGTGCTTACTACGTCAATTTTTTGGATAAAACATAGTCATTATTTTCGTCAAAGTCCCATAACTCCGTCAAAAGGTATTGACCAAGACTAATTTTTTAACTTGTCAAAGGTATTAGTAATGTTAACATTTGGTATAAATTTCATGAGAATCCGTCAAAATTTGTAGGCACGAGAGCGCTTACAAGGTCAATTTTGGGCTAAAACGGTGTCGTTATTTTGGTCAAAGTCCCATAACTCCGTCAAAAAGTATCGACCAAGGCTGATTTTCAAATTTGTCCAAGGTATTAGTAATGTATTCATTTGGTATAAATTTCATGAAAATCCATCATTATTTGTTGGCATGAGAGTGCTTACAAGGTCAATTCTTGGGTAAAACAGAGTCATGATTTTGGTCAAAGTCCCATAACTCCGTCAAAAAGTATCGACCAAGGCTGATTTTCGAACTTGACCAAGGTACTAGTGATATAAACATTTGGTATAAATTTCGCGAAAATCTGTTATAATTTGTAGGACGGACGGACGGATGGACACACGGACACACAGACGCCCGGCATTTCTATGTCCCCGCTCCGCGTTGCGGCGGGGGACAAAAATGGACTAAAATCGACATTTTTATATTGCAATGCTTCTTATTCGACGTAAATATATGAACTAACGGTACAAAACAACGGTAGTAGAATACCGAAGGAACAAAGCACAAGAATACACAAATTAAAGTCCAGAGACAAGGCAAAAGCAAGAACACCAAAAGACGGAAGACCAAAGACACCACATGCCCACAAAACACACGAACGTTACATATACAACACAATAAACTAAAGCACTAACAGTGTGAACTCTCAATAAACAAGAGTGACATCAGGTGCCCCGGAAGGGTAAGCATGTCCTGCTCTGTGCACAGCACCCGTCACACTGTCAGTGGGTCAATCCAGGGTAAAGTCGAAACCGGTAATGTCAAATCAGGAAAGACGCGAATCTAGCTGAAAATGTCAGTTTTTATTTGTGACACTGACATTTCATATCTATCTATGATGTCGTGGTGACGGCCATAGAATTTCTGAAGGGACGAAAGTAACAAAGGCTGAACATATCCCTGACTCAGCAGTTTTTGTGACAGTGCTTTTGCTCTTTCCACAAAGTCACTGTATGTACTGCACGCTCTACAGTAACGAATTAATTGTGAAATATATACTCCATATGCTGGGGATGCAGGTATATTGCTGCAGAGAAAGGGAAAGTTCACAATTGGAAAGTCAAAATCATCACGTTTGTCATATAATCTAGATTTCAGACGTCCATGTTCGTCAATGTACAACAAAAGGTCAAGGTATGAAGCAGAATCGGGTGTATCGGTTGTCTCTTTAATTTCAAGTTCACTGGGGTAGATACGATGTAAATATTCTTTAAATTTTGGGTTATTAAGAGAAAGTACATCGTCTATATATCTGAAGCTGAAATTAAAAGTTTGGGCTAGCTGTTTTTGTTTCTGTTGTATCAGCCCTTGTAAAAACTTTGCTTCATACGAAAAAAGGAAAAGGTCAGCTAAAAGTGGCGCACAATTTGTTCCCATAGGAATCCCTATTGTCTGTTGAAANGTACAGAAACATTGATGTATCAGATCGGAAATTACTGTTTTAAGTTTATTATGGGGAAGAGTTGTATAAAGGGTAGAAAAATCAAAAGTTTCAATGATATTGCAGTATGCGAGACTGTTTGAGGCGAGCTGTTCAAGGAGATCTTTGGAATTTTTAAGAATCCACATCTGATTCACGCCGCTCGTGGAATAGGCTTTTTCGCAGTAGCTTTTTAGACCATCTCTAACTGCAGTCGGTAAAGTGGTAAGGAGTTTGGATAGGGGCTTAGTGGTGCATCTAGCAGATCCTGCAATGAATCTCTGTTTGTAGGGATTCTTGTGAAGCTTAAGCACCCAGTAAATATAGGGGAGATAACTGTTATTCTCATCAACTTTGATACCGAATGATGCTAACACAGAAGTGTGATTTGTGATTATCTCGTCCCTTGATAATCAAAATCATGACATGAAGGGTAGAAAATATATTTGTCGATTCGCACTTTGGATAGAGTGATAAATTTAGAAATGAATATATTTAGTGTTGTTATAAACACGAATCATAGGTAGATTATAAATTTATGCATGAATAATCTGCTGAAGTTTATTATCCAGGTATAAAATCTTCTTGCAATGTGATTGGTTTGCTTGACAGGTCATATGAGAAGTATCCCGGTGGTAGAAAATTGCAAATTTAAACGCCTTTAGAATTAAAAAATGATGCACTTCTAGCAGAATATGATAGTTATTCGGACTTCACATTTTGTAAAATTATTTACAAATAAACTACGTTTAAACTTCACATAGGATAGGACTCATATTCCCTGTCTATGCCCTAAAGCTCCCTGAGCCGTAATATACAACACAAACAGGCAATGTGAACCATCCCAAATCAAATATAATATCTGCATATTTTTAATACAAAAACGGAAACAGGGTGGAATGCGTGCTGATTCTTGCAAAATATGTTTGTCATATACACTTGTATTAATATCATCATTTATATAGAGTTACAGTACATGTATATGAACCTTTTCCCGAAAATATATGATATAAACTGTATATGCGTTAACTTGCACAATGTGTGCATTTATACAGTAAACGCGTAAAAGATCAGACCGGAATCGAGTATTATCCCTATACTTAAGGGTATAGAAATACTAACAGCAGATTGGGAAAATTTTATGCAAATCGTATTATTTAAAAGAGCGTGTATTTTCACACCAATAAAAGGAAAGGGCACTCACACGTCACTAACCATTCACTTAAAATGCTAAAAAGCCAGAAAATTTGTCACTTACAAATTAGATTTTTAGTTCAATGAAAAATTTCATCTCACCAAAACATGGCATTCAGAGGACAAATTTCAAATATAAGTTGAACATAATAGAAAAACATTTGATCTGAACCAATCAGTACAAGAACAGTAGAATGTGGGATCTCAATACAATTATAAGGTTGTGCGAAAAGTGCGTGGACATAAACGAAGAATACACTTTACATTGAACCTTTTGAAGAAAAAATACTTAAATATAGCCTTACACTGAAGCAAAATGGACCAAACTTCACAAGCACCACCATCTCTACTGAAGTGTTGAACACGACACAGTTTGATTGAATCCTCATGAGAAAAGTCGGTTTAACTCACATTTGCCCTTTTTATACATCATACAATAAATTTTATATTTGACCAAACTTACCGTGATTGTTTAAATAGCAATATGATCAAGAAGTTGTTGACATTTTAAGACCATAAATTTACCCGTTATTAGCCATGCCCTAAAAAGAATGTTTATTTCTTAAATCAACCATATACATCTGCAAACTAATGCCGAAGCAAAGAGGGCAGATTAGGATAATCTTGCAATATAGAGGCGAAATAACTGGATATGTCATGAAAGAACGCAACAAAGTTTATATTTAAAGCTTCTAATTACAATGTCTGTTCATCTTTCCAAAGATAGATAGGTTTGTGTTGTAACATATATATCAACCTTCCAGTTCATTTTTGTTTCTCATAAAATTGTAAGAACCTCCTATAACAAATATTGTTTTAAGGTAGTAGACCTAGGTTAGAGGACATAACTCTTTAAATCAGTAAGACGTTTGAAATAGTTAGTTTCATCAATGCTTTTTAAGCATTGACGTGAAAAAGAATAAAAAATCATCTATGTTACTCAGAGGCTTAGAATCTGTTTATGAAAATGATTTCAACAAACTCACCTATGATTTTTAAGAGTTATGTCCCTTAACCTAGGTCTACTACCTTAACTTGAGTATAAAAGGTACTCAGGTTCATATTGGTGTTTAGCGATTATATTAGTACATGAAATTATACTTCGCGACAACAGAAATTTGGATAAAAATAGCTAAATCCGTAGTTTTTATCAAAGACGGTGGCGATTATGAAATAAAGATAGCTGCCATTTATTTTAAATAAAATGACTTATGAATTCAAAGGGAAATAATCTTATGAGGGGCAATTTAAATT
>MJUU01043807.1:60638-85810 GCA_002080025.1 Modiolus philippinarum | reverse complement strand
GACGGACGACGGACGACGGACGCCAAGTGATGGCAATAGCTCACACTGACCCTTCGGGTCAGGTGAGCTAAAAATCAGGTTCAAATTCTTATATGTAACAGATCAGAGCCGCATAAAATTACACTAATGAGTAGCTGATTATGGTAAAAAAATGAGGTCACGATGGAGTTTTACAGGCTGACTTGGAGCTACATTGCATACAGGGAGTTGGTTAGTTTTGCATGTCATTCAAAGGCCGTATTGTCACGGCCCTTATAATAAAATAAATGACATTTATGAAAAATGTATGAAGTAGGATTGAAATTTTATACGTAACAGATCGCAGGCTCAAAATATTTTTTGAGACATCTAATCAAACGGCATATATTCATATCTGTTTTCGGGATAAAACGAATTGACTTCAAAGCACTTATTTAGTAAGTAATTTGGAATTGTTTATATGCACCATTTTTAAACTATACAATTTTAATGGCATTCTGTTTTTGAATAAAAATAGAAAGCGTTAAAGGTAGCAAACCAAGAAATGTTCACCTCAAAAGTTCAGTCCCAAATTGGACAAAAATGATAATTTCCTGTTAGAACGTGTTCTGAAGAGCTGCGAATGTCATCCTCCTGTAAACGACACTACAACTTAGTAG
Source organism: Modiolus philippinarum (assembly GCA_002080025.1). NCBI lineage: Eukaryota > Metazoa > Mollusca > Bivalvia > Mytilida > Modiolidae > Modiolus > Modiolus philippinarum. The sequence continues at coordinate 85,172 of MJUU01043807.1, read as the reverse complement.
GACACTCTAAAACGTAATCGACATACCTAGGTCTCATAATGCCCTGGAGCCTGAAGAGGGCCTGAAAATTGGAAGTTTTGACTTTCGTTCTATTGAATCATTTTGACATCGATAGCTTTAGTCAAAACCAGAAGCGACATCACATTTTCAAATCTAAAAGGTAACACAAAATGAAGAGACTTTTGATGGAGTTTTTTTAAGCGTAAAATTCCATTAGAAACTGGCTCATGTGAAATAGTGTTATCCCAAAAAGATCAAATATACTCTTCATTGATAGTCAGTCTCGCGTATTCGCACATTTGAATGTATGATCCCAACATAAACGGCATTAGTGATTATAATTCTAAGTTTTTTTTTTTTCAATTTGCCAGATAAATCAAGTATCTAAACACATTGATACCTTGTTTTATAAACATATTCTGCAGAAAACATTTAACACGCAACTGCATGTGCTTTATAGCTTAACAAAAGGCAGGCGATTGGTAGAAGAAGAGATGCACTGCATGGAAAAATGATGGAATGTCTACTACTTTTAAGTACTAATAGAAAAAAGGTCTACAATGCGAAATACAAAGTTAAACATAGATTAACGAAATTTAAAAAGAACACCGCTCTTCAAGTAAGTGACCGTGTCCAATACAATACCCTTTGTTTGAGATACTTGGACCACCTCACATATTATTGCAACGTCAGTACTATAGGAAGTTGAGAGCCAAATCAGCTAATTAAAAACTTGATTAGTATATAGGAATGAAATATATCACCATTTGCCAGAAATTTCTATACTTGATTCATTAAAATTTTATCTTTTCATTAACCAGTTAAATTACCTAAAACATGGATAAAGAAAACAAACTAGAGGCTCAAATACTGAGCCTGTATCGCTCACCCGACAAAGATGCTTCAAAGACATGCCTATGCTGATGACCAAAAGTGTTTTTTCATATAGGGTCTAATGTTATGTTCTATACTGACATAATTGTTTTGTCAAATTCAATTGAAATAAGTATTTTTTGTTAAGATCTTTATATACTATACTCCAATACATTTAAGTTAAATTTGCTTGAATGGTTTCAGAGTAGATGATTAAAATAAAGATCTTCCCATAGGATCCTATGTTACACTATGTTCCGCGCTGGCTACAATGTTTTTTTATCGCATCAAAATAAAATGAGCAATCTTAGTTAGGTATCTTCCATACATCATTCCTGTAAAGTTTGGTTGAATTTGCTCCATTAGTTTCAGAGGAAAAGATTAAAATGTGATTTTCCCATAGGGTCTAATGTTAAAACTATGTTCTGCACTGGCGGCCATCTTTTTATCAGATTGGAACGAAATGAGCAATCTTTGTTATAGACCTTCCATACTTCATTCCTGCAAAGTTAGGTTACATTTGCTATTGCGGTTTCAGAGGAGAAGATGAAAATGTGATTTCCCCATAAGGTTCAATATCAAACTATGTTCCATGCTTGCAGCCATGTTTTTTTATCAGATCCGAGGGAAAGGAACAATCTTTGTTCAGGACCTTTAGCTTGATTTATTTTAATTCAGTGGTTGCAGAGGAGAAGATGAAAATGTGATTTTATTATAGGGTGCAATGTTAAACTCTGTTCCGTGCTGGCGGCCATATTTTTATCGGATCAAAATGATATGAGCAGTCTTTGTTAAGGACCTTCCATACATCATTCCTGTAATATTTTGTAGAATTTGCTTCATTGTTTTTCAAAGGAGAAAATGAAAATGTGATTTTCCCATAGGGTTCAATGTTTAACTATGTTCCATGCTGGCGGCCATGTTTTTTAACAGTTCGGAACGAAATGGGCAATCTAAATTAACGACCTTTCGTACATTATTCTTGTAAAGTTTGGTTGAATTAGCTTCAGTGGTTTCAGAGGAGAAGATGAAAATGTGATTTTTCCATAGGGCTAATGTTAAACCTAAGTTTAGCGCTGCCTTCCATGTTTTTCATTGGATCGGTCGAAATGAGCAATCTTTGTAAAGGGTCTTCCATACATCGTTCCTGTAAAGTTTGGTTGAATTTTCTTTAGTGGTTTCAGAAACGAAGATAAAAATGTGAAAAGTTAGCGGACGGACGACGGAAACCAAGTGATGGCTATAGCTCACACTGACCCTTTGGGACAGGTAAGCTAAAGAAACTGTACTACCTTTTCTGCAGCAATTTAGTAATTATCCATAATTATTAAAATCTGTTTAGCCCGAAATGAATAATTAAATATCTAGCATTTTTGGCACACATCGAGGAATTTATGAAAATTAGTTTCTATTTGGTTAAGAAAATCAAGCTATTCCTAAAACCTGCCTGCTTGACCCATGGTCAAGCCAAAAAGTGCAGCGGGCGTTTATATTTGGCGGCTGATAATGCCACGTGTTAAAACAAACTGGTTTACGTAAGTTAACCTGCACAGTTGCAGTGACCTGTTAACCCGACCTCCTACGTCGGTCGAGTCAAGTAAGGACAATCTAGCTGTGCAGGTATATTTTCATATACCGACTTGATTGTCCAATAACTATAACAAAATTCAATGATTAAATGGGCCCACGAAGCGGGTTCTAAGTCAGGGTCTGGCAGCAGCTCAAGACCCTCAAAGCTGTAGGGTAGCTTATGCAAAATCCTGCATTCTTGCAATTTCCTAGCACCAAATTTGACATTTGAAAACTGTTCTGCAATTGTTTTTGAAAACCAGTGAAAATTTTCTAAGACCATTATTGAGCAGCACTTCCCATAGTAAACACATCTTTTCATTGACTAACCCCTTCGTAATTATACCAGGCCACAAAGATTGGACAAAAGAAGAACAGATTTTGCAGGGAAGACCCATTTATATGACATGAGCCATACACACTTCTGACCTGTCGATAGTTACAATCAAACTTTACATACCTGAGTGACTATAATTTGTTATATTTGATTTTAAATTTTCAGGGTGGTAGTTTAAGCTGAAAGTGTTGCTCAAAAACCTTTCATAATTAAGGTCCTTTTTGCACAACATGCAAAAGGCTCTCCCTTTTTCGTCGAGATTCCGTATATGGCGACCTGCTCCCCATATACAATAACATCTAAAAATGAGATTGATTGGATTGGAAAGACGATCAAATAAATTTCTGCAATATAAGTAAACTTAGCTAGCTACTATATGTCATCACTCCTGAAAAGTTTAAGTAACTTCAGTATTTTGTTATTTCTTATCACTTGGCTGATGCTTCTGCTGGTGGATTGTTAGTCCTCGAGGGTATTCACCAATCCAGTAGTCAGTACTTCGGTGCTGACCCAAAAACCGATTTTTGTTGAAATTTGCAATATCTAAATTTTACAAAAGTTTGTTGAAAACTAAGTAGTATCTCTCTCATGCATAGCTCTGTCTTTAGCTGAATTGTGGCTTTTCTGTTTACATCCTTTTGGTTATTTGTTCTCTATCAGCTTTTACAAGTTTTCGGTTAACGGAATTCAAAATGTTTTGGTGTTATCTGCACTGATGAGACATACGTTGCGGAAATGCACATATGCAGTAAATAAATTTACAGTAACTTCGGTATTTTGTTATTGGTTCATTTTGCATACAAACCTTTAGAGAAGATAGCCAATACGTTTTCCCATAGGGTCCAATGTTAAACTATGTCCTGCTCTTGTGGCCATGTTTGGTGGAACAAAAATTGTAGCAAGCTAAGTAAAGGACCTTCCATACATTATTTATGTTCAGTTTGGTTCAATTTTGTTCAGATGTTTCGGAAGTGATAGCAAAAATGTGCATTTTCCCATAGGGTCTAATGTTAAACTATGTTTGGCCCTGGCGGCCATGTTTTTGGCGGATCAGAACATTTTCGGCAATCTTTGTGAAGGACCTACCATACATCATTGCTGTAAAGTAGGTTAAAATTAGTCGAGTGGTTTCAGAAGAGATAGTCAAAATGTAAAAAGTTTACGGACGACGACGGACAACGACGACGGACGACAACGGCAGACGACGGACGACAAGTGATGACAAAAGCTCACATGGTCTTTTGCCTTTAAGAGCTAAAATCTTACCAGTTACCACTGCTAGTAATAAAAGTGTAACTATCGTTAGATGGATCAAAAGATTGTACGTGATCAATTAGTAAATGGCCTGCCATGAATGGACAGGAGTTTGTCTTTTATTGCAGTGTGGATTTGGTAAAACATTTCCCCGTGGTAGAGATGTATGCTCTTTATTTTTCTAAGATATGGTGTACTTGTACATGAGATTATATCTCATGTGTACACTTTGTTCAATAACTATTATCTAAATTTTTGTAAATTCTAAAACCTAATGATTAACTCCCTCCATCGTAGTTGTTTCCTTAGCTATATTTGATATGACTGATTATTCGGATTTCGTTTGGTTTTTATGCATTTACAACATTTTTGAAATTATGGATTCCCTTTGTTTGGGTTCTAGTGCTGCCGATGAGGAACTAATTTCCGAAATGGCGATACAGCTCATTAAAATTATTGCAGTTGGAGATAACATATGTGTCATGGTCTCATGTTCATTTACTCCATATCCTTTCGTAAAATATTTAATACAGGAGATTGTCTTTTATTGCAGTGTTGAGTTGGTAAAACAATTCTCCGTGGTAGAGATGCATGCTCTTTATTATTCTTAGATATGGTGTACTTGTACATGAGACTATACCTCATGTGTATTTTAAAACCGAAGGATTACCTCCCTCCATCGTAGTTTTGTCCTTAGCTGTATTTGACATTACTGATTATTCGGATTTCGTTTGGTTTTATGTATTTTAAACACTTTTTTTGAAATTATGGATTTCCTTTGTTTTGGTTTTAGTGCTGCCGATGAGAAATTAATTTCCGAAATGGCCATACAGCTCATTAAAATTATTGCAGTTGGAGATAAAATATGTGTCATGGTCTCATGTTCATTTACTCCATATCGTTTCGTAAAATATTTTAAAGCTGTGTGTCGTAAAATATCCCGTGAGCCAGATATAAAGCACAGGGGGCGAGTGAACGTTCGCAAACGAGCCCAAAGCATCATATTCTGGCAAGCTGGATGCTAATGTTATAATACTTCAACTAACAAAGGCCCCGATAACTCGTCTATCCGCCTTTATTTTGTATCTAAGGTTTGTTTTGATTGAAATGAGCTTTCATATTCTGCCAAAGTTGCACCGGAAATTCGACATAAATGTCATTATCTATTTAGCGAGGTTTTCAGGTTCATAAAACTTGCTTTGTAGTATTTAATAATTTTATCGGTGGAGGTTTTGTTACTTGAAGAATATTTTGACCGAAGTACTCGAAATGATGTCGAGCTATTATAAATGTCTCAGGATGATATGGAATATGATATGAAAAATGTCATATAATAATCTCTACTTATCAGGAACATATGGATGAAATACCGTTCCATTATACTCCAAGTTTAAAACAGTGTGATGAATTTATTCATTCTGTTATATCTGCATGAGCTTGTTTATAATTTGTGCATTGGAAATGTCGTTTTTATTATGATTGATGAATTTACATTGCAGGAGACTTGTCGATGTACCTAATTTTACTCTTACTGTATTTAAGATATCACGATTGTATGTTGAAACAGAGTATGATGATGAAATATCGAAATGCTATACCTTATGATTTTATAAACTGAGACATTTCTCTGAGGTTGATATAGTACCGAAGTAACTATGAAATTAGTTTCTGCATATGCGATTTTCGACAACTTATGCCCCTTCAGTGCAGATCAAATCAAAACATATGGAAATGCATGAATCGAAATATGTGTAGAATCTGATTGAGAATAAATTACCAATAAAATCTTTACAGTAAGTTTGGTGCTTATTTATCATTAAAGAGAACGACCGATGTACTTAAGCATATGTTTTAATAGATTTCTTTTGAAAGTTTCATGTATCATGTTTTGCTGCTTAACCTGACTGCAATGATGTTAATACACACATCTAATAAGGTATAATACACTTTAATTCTACTTTCAAATTTTGGCCTTTTGATTTTTGTATTTTTCAAACTATTATGACCGCCTGTTTATAGTATCAACATGATTTTATATTGCCAAGTTTTATGCAATTTACCCAATGAGTTCCTTGTGATTGTTTGTAAAAACACTTTGCCACTTAATTTTATGTTTGTTGACGAATCCACATCCATGGGCGAAAACAAAACACTCAAAAAGGTGCTAGGGGTCGCCATAAGGCCTTAGTGTTAAAGGCCTTATGGTGAAGTCAAGATGAAGATGAAGAAGAACAACAACAACAAAAAGAGTTGTTCCATTGCTTGGTCTTAACATTTATTTGTAGAAACCTTGTCTAGTGTGCATTTACTCGATGTCTTTTGATTTTCCTAATACTGACTATTTTAATGGAGAATTAATTGTAAGTATAAATTGCTAATTTCAGAGAGCAAAGAAGCACAAACATTTATTTTTATTTCCACCTTTTATGATAGATTAAATATAAATTTCACATGTTGGAATTTGCTTGTTATATATCATGCTTTAAATTTGAATTACATGTTTAACATTTTGCATTTAGTTTTGAGAAAGAACGTTGCTAGTCTCAATTCTTGAAAAATGGACATTCCACACAATTTATACGAATTAAATACATCTTTAGAAAAAACTCATCATGCTATCCGTAGCATCATCTTACGTCCACAGTTTCCATACGTAGCCAGTCATTGCGGTTTTTCGTTACTCCACTCGAAAAAATTTTAGTCAAATGTCGGGAAAGCTCATGTTGAGAAAGGCAATGCACCTTCTCAAAACTGAATGCACTGTGTTGTTTAGAACAGGAAAATTAAGTTGGATATATAAAGTACATTTATTTTATTGTTTTTCATTCATCGATTACTTGAACACTTTGTAAACAAATTTAAACAACTCTTAGTCTGAGATACAATTAAGGTGTTTAATATTGAGTAAAGCATAAAAAAGTATAATTTAGGAAAGAACAATAAATGAACATACGCATAAAATATTCACAAACATCTCATTTAGTACTAATAAAAGATTCAGTTCATTCATATAATCGCGTTACCATCATAAGTTACAAAATCAATATAATGTTTACAAATAATGTACTCAATGGGATAAGCAAGAAATGCATAATTGATTTAACACAGGACAGGGCATATTGATTTCTACTTATATGATCATAACTAGAGTGTAGAGTAAAATTAACAGAAGAAGACACATCCGATATAACAAAATAAAGAAAAAGGCACTCATTTCGCCTAACTTGTTTATTTTTGTAAGGTAAGGTAAAGGTCCATTGGCTTTTTATGGTGATCTGTGATAAAGAGATTAAAACAAGAGGCTCTCAAGAGCCTTTATCGCTCACCTGGACCATGGCTGACATAGATAAAAGGCATTTCCAGTAGTGAAAAAAACCATAAAATTTAGCAGAATACTTTTTTTTCCTTAAATTACAGTATTCTTGTTTGGTTTCCATGGCAACTGAAATATCCACCATCCATTACAACCCATAACAGAACACTGTTCAAAAAGAATTTGGGCAGGGGTTCCCCTTATAAACAATGTAATACATATTGCTGAAATTAAAACATTCAGACCACAATTCAATTAAAAATTCAAAAATTTGGGTTAAGGGTTCCCCTTAAAATCAATAAGGGCAATGTAAAACTATGTTCCAGATTTTGGCCATCTTGAATGAAGTACGGACCTGCTAGATATATATTTTTGGATGGGACTACCTAAGCACCCTTGTGGGACCATTGTGTCTTAGTTTGGTTCAAATTGGACTAGTAGTTTCTAAGAAGAGGACCTTTGAATGTATATTCCATAGGGGCCAATGTTAGAACTATGTTTCCCGCTGGCGGCCATCTTGGATATAAGGCGACCTGAAAAACACCTTTTTTGTAAGGGACCACCAAAGGACTATTGTGGCCAAGTTTGGTGCCAATTGGCTTAATAGTTTCAGAGACGAAGATCTTTGAATGTGTTTCCCATGCAGCCCAATGTTAAAACTATGTTTCCCGCTGTCGACCATCTTGGATATAGCGCGGACCTGAAAACACCTTTTTTGTAATGGACCACCAAAGGACTATTGTGGCCAAGTTTGGTGCCAATTGGCTCAGTAGTTTCAGAGAAGAAGATCTTTGAATGTGTTTTACCGTACAGTCCAATGTTAAAACTATGTTTCCCGCTTGCGGCCATCTTAGATATCGCACGGACCTAAAAAACAATATTTTTGTAAGGGACCACCAAAGGACTATTGTGGCCAAGTTTGGTGCCAATTGGCTCAGTAGTTTCAGAGAAGAAGATCTTTGAACGTGTTTTACCATAGCGTCCAATGTTAAAAACTATGTTTCCCGCTGGCGGCCATCTTGGATATAAGGCGGACCTGAAAAACACCTTTTTTGTAAGGGACCACCAAAGGACTATTGTGGCCAAGTTTGGTGCCAATTGGCTCAGTAGTTTCAGAGAAGAAGATCTTTGAACGTGTTTTACCATAGGGTCCAATGTTAAAACTATGTTTCCCGCTGGCGGCCATCTTGGATATCGCGCAGACCTGAAAAACATTTTTTTTGTAAGGGACCAACAAAGGACTATTGTGGCCAAGTTTGGTGCCAATCGGCTCAGTAGTTTCAGAGAAGATCTTTGCATGCGTTTTCCAATAGGGTCCAATGTTAAAACTATGTTTCCCGCTGCTGGCCATCTTGGATATCGCACGGACCTGAAAAACACCTTTTTTGTAGGGGACCACGCAAGGACTATTGTTGGCAAGTTTGGTTCAAATTGGACCAGTAGTTTCAGAGGAGAAGATCTTTGAATGAAAAGTTTACGCCGGACGGACGGACGACGGACGGACGGACGGACGACGGACGCAAAGTGATGGCAAAAGCTCACCCTGGCATTAGCCAGGTGAGCTAAAAATGGCATTTTCCATATCAGCACGGTAATCATCCCTCTAGACCTCCATATCAGACCGAGGCGTCAGTCAAGGACTAATAATGGTAATATTATGACCTGGCTAATATTGAAAAGTTCATTTGCTAATCTATTTATTACATACTACCAATCGGGAGTTATCATTATACCATGGCTGATAACCCTTTATCAGCTCGAGATGATATGGCTTTATCACCCCAGGAATACTCATACGGACACATCAGATTGGATATGCAGGGATCGGTAGTGTACTTCCAACTTTATTACATATGCTTAACACAACATATTGGTACTAAGTATGTAATAAATGATATTCCCTGACGATATGTCAAGTTTAAACCGGTTTTGTCCCGTTAGATAAATTCTCATATTCAACGTTTGTTGAATAAAACCCCGTTACAATTTCCTACCACATCAATTCTGAATACAATTCTCGGTGTTTATCATTCATCATTAGAGAAAAAGATGACATCACTGCATCCCGATTATTGCAATATTTTATCCAATTTCGATAGTTAAATTAAAAATTTTTTAAATGCTCGGCAAGCTTCGCAATCAAAATTTAAAAATTTAACTTTCCCTAGTGGATAAAATATTGTAATGAACGTGGCGTAATCTCTATTTAGATATAATATAATCTCAGAAGAATAGAAATTCACATACGAATATAAAAATATTTAAAATAATTCAAAACATAGCTCGTGTGGTAAAAGGCATTACAATTATTTTTTGTTCCTTCGGTATTCTACTGCCTTTGTTTTATGAAAGAACAAATCATACACACAAAGGTAAAACACTTTCTTAAAACAGACCGCAATTTTTGCGCCTGTCCCAAGTCAGGAATATGTTGGTGATTGACTTGTCCGTGTCTTCTTATAAAATTTTAGTTTCTTGATATTTGGGTTATTGGATGTGGTTTGTTTCCATTGATTTATCCACTTTTTTACCCTTTTGAGGCCATATAGGGCTTGCTATATGGTGTGAGGTACCTCACTGTGTTGAAGACCGTACGGTGACCCCAAGATGCTTTGTTTTGGGTCGTTTTAACCTAGATATGGAATGTTGTCTCCTTGACATTTACCCCATTTCCTTTCTTTTTCATATCAGTTAAAAGTTTGTCTATAGATATAAGTTATAAATGTTTGTGATGGAAACGGAAATACTGATGACAAGAGACAAGTATTCCGTTCCATACTTCGGTTTTTTGTACTGAGCCTAAACCATTAGAGTATTGATGTAATCAGTGACTTCAAATTAGACTTTTCAAATCGTTACAATTTTCAACTATACTCGTTTCAACAGTAGATTTTTCACCAAATACTATGAGATACATTTAATGATCACCCCTCCGAAAAACAAAAAAAAAGCAATAGGACACAATGGCATTGCTATGAAAGCAACAAGTTGTCCCTACAACAAATTAGAAATGATTATATTGCAGTTCTCATACTACACTTCCATACATAACATTGTTCATTTAAATAGACAAACAATATTGAGTTGCTTACATTTTTGTGAGCAAAATTAATTATACCGACTTTTTCAGGTATGCTAGAAATAAATAAAATATATGCATTAAATAAGATATATTAATAAAAACCATGTGTTGCGAATTTTAGTTATCATATTTGATTCTAAACACTTAATGGTTTCTTTTAACCGAGGAGTTAACGAGCTTTTCCTGTATAAATGTTATTTGTACCAAAGAAGTGTAAAACAGGAAGTCATTTTTGCCTTGATCCCAATCTCTGTTCTTTTTGTAAGTTTCTGTTTTCTTGTTTGACTAATTAATAATTTCATCTAATATTCCTTTCGCAGTTTCATTATGTCTGTTACTTTGCTTTGAATAAACAAATCCAGTAATGCAGAAGCATACAAAACTCTCACAGTTAAAATCTAGTAAACTATATTTTAATGGTACTATTTTCTCATAAAGAGTATTTGCAATTTTCACAGGACACTCATCTTGTCGTTTGTTTATATACTCATACTTATAAACAGTTTCTTTTCCAAGAGTATATTTTTCCTTTCTCATTTTTGCTGCAGAACACGTTCCTACGAGTGATTTGATTTTGCTACCATGTAAACTCATAATTTCAACAGAGTCTCCTTTTAACATTCTAACCACTAGTGCATGATGCTTGTAGAACCTTCTTTTTATGCTAATGGCGCAACCACTATATAAATCAGTTACCTTATTAACTTTTGATCTTGTTCTTTGAACTCCTGGAAGAGTGAAAAAAGCTTGCACTTAACAAAGATATACCTGCGACACAGGTAATGTGTGGTCAATCAAAATAATTTACAAAAGAAGGAAAAAAACTCCTGAAAATACACATCTTTTTTGTAGTTTAGAATTTTAAATGAAGACTAATGCACGCGTTACACTTAATATTTGGCAAAAAGGACCATAAGACTACTTTTTACAATTAATGTATTTCTCGGTTATATATCTTATCTTAGTCATTGTTCGAGGATAAGAAATTTCAAATTATAAAACGAGGTAGGAACTAATGCTTAAGTCTTACCTGGTTATTGTTAGACTTCAACTGCGTCACCTTGTATAATATCATGGTGGGTTCTAACCATTATTGTATGATACTAATAGAGCTTTCTTTTAATGTTTCGCAGTCAAAACTGTTTGATAAATGCATATTGAACTGAATTGCATAAGTAATCACAAATGTAGGCTTTTCATATTGCGATAGGGCATGAAAAGAGGCATCATGTTAACTTCTTGATCATATCTAATGAAAAAGAAAGGAAATGGGGAAAATTTCAAGGAGAAAACATCCCGTTGAACTAAGAGAAACACATTTCGACTGAATTATATTACCGTTCGTAGATTTGATTTCAGTGTCAGATTCGTTTCCAAAAGCTGCATTTTTCGTTTTCTCGGTATCTGTATAAAAAGAAAACAATACTCATCAATTCAAATTCAGGAAAGAAAATCAACAACAGTTGATAAATATTCAGGTTGATCAGAAGTATAAAGTGCATATGGTATAATTGCAAAGAATAAATATGCAAAAAAAATAATGAGAGCAGTGTTTTCTTCAATTCTTTCTATAAGGGTTATAACAATATTGATGAACATAATTTACAGAAACCGTAATGCAAAAGTATGCGCAAAACCAGCAGAAACATATTTTTTACCGCTATGGTCCTGACTTAATACATGCCTCTCAAAAGAAACGTTGGGTTCTTCCGGGCGTGCAAAAGCTCATTTTCAGTTGCGGTAGTGTCTACTAGAAACATAATTGCCATTGAAAAGTAAAAGAAATGAAAAGAAATGTTCATTCAAGTATGTTATAAAAATTAAATTGAATTACAGTTCGAACGGAAACTCTCAAAGTTGTCTTTGAGACTGGCAGGATATTTACCGAAATATTACCAAATATTTTGGAAATCCAATCAGTGAAAAAGTTATTGCATGAGAAACAAATTCTTAAAATAGTGTTGCTTGGCAGAATCTAAAATAAATGGTATTTGAGATAACCAAAATTGAAATAAATTATTTTTTAATTACATTCGGTGAAAATATTTATCCTAATGGTAGCAAAAAATCTCAAAATGTTGTAGGAAGATAAAATTTCATAAAGGCGGCCTTTTAGACTTTCAGGAAATTTACAAAAACTAATTGTCACATTTTTATGTATTCAGAATTCTGTTCTATTTGGACAAACATTCATCTCAATGCCAGATGAAATTCTAAATGTAAAAAAAAGTGTTTTCGGTAAATATACCCATATTGGAACCAGAACCAAAATTCCGAATACTTTTTATTCACATACAGACTAAATACAAAGCCTCTGCCTTTCTAAAAAATGACATCTTGAGCCTCTTGTTTGCATCAAGATGCACAGTAAAAAGTCCGAAATTTTATTTCAAATTTCCAGACTATATGCAACAATTCTTCAACAAAAGTTTATCCATAAATATCGGCATTGAATGTCACATGGGTCAATTAATACATCTTTGAGCCTATGTTTGCACCAAGATCATTATCAAAAACTCGAACACCTTCGTGCACCTACATCATGTCTTCAATAGATAGGCAACGATATTAAAAATCCTTATCAAAAACGTCCGAGGGCACGACTATATCCTGAACCTTCATTCGTAAGTCCTGAGATAAAAAATGAAGTAGTCATCCTTTTGAAGAACAAATGGATTTCGTTTTTTTTAAAGCTTTTGGAAACATTTTCAACGCCTTAAGCAAATACCGATTTGTCCATGTTGTCCATGGTGCAAATGATTTCTTCTTGTGATATGACAAAGACGAATGATGAGATTAATGATTAGTCATATGTGAGGATTGTGAAAAGTTCGATTAGGACAATAGGTAGTGTAATTTGTCAGTTGTATTTTTTGTATTTTATTGTTAAATTGCTTAAATTACTGGGTCACCTGAAGGAATTATTGCATTTTTCCGTAATAAACGCATTAAATTTATATGATATTTATACCAAAGATGCTGTAATTTTTGCACCTGCTTACCATTTTCTTACCAATCAAATTTTGAAGATTTTTTTTTCCGAACATGTTATCCATGAGACGTGCCAAAAAGCAAGAAGAGCTATGGATAGAGCGTTTAAAGACTGGGAGACCTCAGTGATTTCAAACATACTTGTTTTATGTAGATAGTGCAGGTGTCAAAGTAACATTTGGCTTTGGGCCAACAACGAAATGATAAACTCCTTGGTTGGTAAATACCCTCAAGGTCAAACAGTCCTCCAACAGATGAATCAAATAAGTGGTACTAAGTAACTGGATTCCGATGGCGAAGTTGGCGTAAATTTAGATTCATCAGTTTCCTTATTTTAAAAACACTAACATATCATTTGAACAGATGAGGATTCAATCATTTCCGTGTTAGAAATAAGAGTACGAATTAAATAAGAAGACAGGATCTACATGAAAAGCAGAGAAAAGAATCCCGGATAATCAAGATTTCACTCATTTGCAACTTCAAAGATTCATTATTATTGATTTATATTTTCAAGGTTACCTGTGCAGAGTATCTTGATAAATGTGAATCTAACTGCCCGTCATTCGGAAATCGAAGTGATTTTAATAGAATTAAATTATTTATTGATTTAGTTTCGTTTACCTTCTTTTATTACTCTTGCTTCACTCCTCACACTTTGAGAATCTTTTGCAAAGAAAAAGTTTTTCATTATGTTGTAAAAGTAACTTAAGTTTTCGGTAAATGATCAGATACAGCAGATTTTTTTATACAAATTGAGGAAAATTGAAAACACATAAAAAGACGAAGTTTTTATTGCTTCATTTTCATACTATAAACATAGATTTAAATTTTTCAACAATTCACTAGATTTCATTTTGAAATTATGATATTTTTATGTAATGAATAGAAAATAGTTCAATTATCTGAAACCGACAAAATACAAGAAAATTGTTTGAATATGTAGAATGTGATAAATGCATAACAGTGATGAAATATAATTCATTGTATTGTTTGATTTGTCGTCTTGTTTCAATATTCATTATTGTGTCCCATAAGACACCGGAGATGCTAAATGTAACAATGCACCTGATATCACCAATATTTTTTTTAAATAAAGTCTACGTTGTTCATCTTTGTATATATGTGTCTGGATGTTTTCTTTGCCGTGCCGTACTCTGGCTTTGTCTTTGTTTCTTTGTTTTTCTGCTATTGCAATTTTCCTTAAATTCTTCGTTTTAGACTAACGTTTCGTTTCTCACTTACTTCATTATCTTATTCATTTTTCGTGGTATGTTGAATTTCGAACTTTTCTCTTTTCTGAAATCTTTTTCGGTGTTCATTTGCAGATTTATTTATCATTTTTCGAATAGATTTTCGAATAATAATCTGTATTTGTTTAATTTACTAGAAATTATCATGTTTGTTCTACAAGACATTGGAAAAGGGTAATTACCAAATGCATTAATGGATTAATTCAACGGTATACATCTATATGCCTATTAACTTCAGTTATAAAGGGAAAACATAGATTTGTAACGATTCATGACATATAAACCGAACGCTTAAATTGCACCAAAAATTAGCTGAAATATATTTGTATTTATTGATATGATTCTTACCAAATGTCCTAGCTGACAACAGATATTTCCCTTTATAAGCTTAATTATTGTTTCCTCTACCGGATTTGACATGTTCAACACGGCGAGTGTCTTATAAGTAGCAGGAGATGCTTTCTCTGCCGGTACTTCTGCTCTCACTCATCGGTTTTTATTGGCTCCGTGTTGTTCATCTTTGCATGTGTGTATTCATTTTTCATTTCTGTGGCATACTCACGGTATTGTTTTTCCGATATTGCTATTGTCTTTGGATTATTCGGTTCTCACTTAATCTATATCAATAATACCTTCTTTTACCACTTTCACTACATTCTTCATACTTTGATCGTCTGTTTCAAAAGAAATTTAGATAATATAAGACAAAAATAGAAGGGAATTGAGAAATTTTGCTTGCTCCATTCGGAATATTATAATGCCTTTTCATATTCCATTCGGAATATTATAATGCTTTTTCATATTCCATTTGGAATATTATATAATGCTTATTCATTTTTATCAGAGCACAATTATAGTAAAGATGAGGCTACAAGGAAAAATGAAATTGGATAAAATAAATTTAAACTCATTCGTATGAACATAAATAATGACTATTGTCTTCACAAAATGAATAGTAATTTGCTGTACAGACTAAAATTACAACTTATACGTTTAATATAAAATACATAAATACCGAAGTTACTTTGAATTTAGTTTCTGCAAATGCGCATTTCGACAACTTAGGTCTCTTTAGTGCAGATTTGGAAAGCCACACTTTGTATTTTTAGATGTTAAGCATAAAAGTTTAAGGGTTTCTATCTCCATTTTCGAGATAAACACGTAACAGATGTGACAAACTTTCGAGGGGCATGACTCATCAGCGGTTCAGCGTAATTTTTTTTTGCGTCAATTGTAACTAAGGTTCGTCATGACCTAACAGACAATTAGGTCTTAACCCTTTATCAGCTGTCTCTTAAAGTTACTGAGGTTATCCTATAACAAGGTGTTTTTGAAAAGGCGAGAAAAAGATTTAGGCCGTTCCCTTATCTTATCAACTGAACATGATCTAGATTATTGTCTAAAAGTTTCAAAAGGATATGTCCAACCGATTTCCTGAAAATGTGGCAAAAATGAGAAATAATACTATTCAGTTGAAATACAGAAAGGTTGTTTCGTTGGAATTATCCTCCGATCTCCACAAGATATGTTTGATCATTGATATCCATTGATCTTAAATGTCTAAACTGAAATTTACAATACCTTTATGTGCTGGAGCTACCTTCTTATTGCTGGATTCACCTGTATTATGGAAGTACAAATAACTATATACCGAAGTAACTGAGAATTTTGTTTCTGCATATGCGCATTTCGACAACTTATGTCTCTTCAGTGCAGATAAAATCTAAACATTTGGAAGACCATAGATCAACTCATTAAATATATTGTGACTTGTTATATTTAAAGGAACTTTTAGAAATATAAGATACCACTGAAAAGAGTGAAATTGTGAAAATAGAATTTGAAAAAGAAAAAAATATGTAAAAAGGTCCAACGATCTTATGTACTAATTAACTTTCATTTCAAATATTTGTTTTCAGTCGTTGATTAACAAATAATGTATCGAATATGATGTCACTTGTTATTTCAGTCTTTTTCTTTTGTTTTGAATTGTTAAATACGAATGTTTTAAATACAAAATACTCTGTTGAAGATATGTAGTGCATTAATAAAACTGCAATACAAAATGCTTTGGTACTGTTTATTCTTAAATGAGGTAAATCAACTGTTGGAAGGACAAATGTTGAGGTTAATTTCTCATTGTCATAGGGTTAATACCAGATTTATGGTAAACATCATCTATTTATTATGTTTTATCTACAAATACTGCAGTTTGTGAAAAATTAGTCTCAGAAGTTTAGTTGCTTTCATCATACTTATGTTTGTTCAGATGAGTCATTCTGAAGACAGATTAACAAATTCAGTTACAGAACAATTAAGCTAAATAATCGTCATGAAAACCTGAGAACTGAGCTTCAGCAGTCTCAAGTATTTTATAAAACTGCTTTCATCTTGCGATTTTGAATCGATTTCAGTTTTATTGATGACTGACATGTTAATTGCCTACAATTCCAAATGTGCTGTAAAAGTAAAATAAAACATATTTTTGACTATTTTGACTTTATTTACCTTCGTCTATTGTTCTTTCTTCGCTTCTTAGACTTTGGGAATCTGTTGTGAAGAAAATACTATTCATTTAGATTTTAAAGTGAAAGATATTTTGGTAAACAATCTACCGATGATATATTCATTAATTATGTCCTGCAGAGATATTGATTGAAAATTTGTGAAAAAGTAAAATGCACAAGTGTTCTTATTTGCTTTAATTTCCCAAAAATAAACACAACTTCGAACCTTTACCACGTGCAAAAAAAATATATAACACCGATTGTTTTTGTTTGAATATTAGTCATTGTATGGTTTGTCTTGTCGTCTTGTTTCATTTTTTATGGATTTATGACTTACAAAATGTCCTCATTTGTTTGCAGAAGTAGTTATATCTTGAAATTCGTTTTCAAAATATAGTCTGCCCTGTTTAATAAAAATTGGAAATAGCTTTGGTGGTTTGAAAGCACCGGCAAAACGACAGCAAATTCACTAACAGTTATATTCACCAATCAACCCTAGTTGTAGGGTTATTAAAAAGAAAGAATTGTAGCACTCATGACCTATGTACTGTAAGATCGAATTTTTCATCAGGAAGTATATTTAAGGTCAAGATATACTAATTTAAGGTGTCTGATTTTTTGGATAGTTGTAGATTTCGGTAAGACATAATATAATCTGCTAAAAAAAATTGGGTACCCAGGCTCCTCATTATTCTATACACTATAGAAGTTCGTACGGTTGTAGCTGCTTATATAGAAGAAACGCTAATTTTGGAGTGGAAATGTTACATATACTGTAAATTGAAACCGCTATGTGTCCTACAGTTTTTCTAAGAAACTAATATGTTATAGAAAATTTTATAAGCTGTCCAAAACTGTAAACATATTCCATTAATTGCCCTTGAAGACGTCACTCCCTTCCAAAAATGAAACATTTTTTAGAATGACGTCTTGACAGCCAAAGATTAAACGTTGATCGCGATACATTGTGGCGTTTTTTGTAAGGACACATTTCAAAGTTTCACGCACTGACTGACAGCCATCTCATACAAAGCTATCGTCTTAAGAATCCGTATACGTTAAAAAAAGAAAAAAAGTTCACCACATTTTAATATTATCTTCACGCGGGAAGATAAACCACCGCGACGACTTCGATACTACATATTGAAATATTTTAGTAAAAAAAGTAAACAGTATAAAATAAAAAAGTATTTAGTTTTTTGAATAGAGTAAGCTTTGTTTTCGTCTAACGCATTAATTAATATACGGATAAGTTGTATGAGAAAAAAATTTGGTTTGGTTCTACAACTTTTAAACGGCATAAGTGACTCACGTATATCTATATACATGCTATATAGATTTGCCATATCTTGCTCGCATGTCTTAAATATATCTAGTTTATGCAGATTTTAATTTCGACAATCTATGTCTCTTGATTGTAAACGCCCATACATATAATAAATGAATAATCGTACATGAACCTTAAATAAATAAATAAAGAAATTAATTTAGCTATATATCTACAGTTTACAGTACTTCATGTTTCAGCACAATACCATTAAATCAAATTGAAAAGAAATTCAAACCAAGGGATGTTAACATAATTTTTAGAATTGTTCAGGGAGTGAATACAGTGATTTTTATTCAATGCGACCATGCATCATACACATCTCCCGTATGCAATATAATTACAATAATGATTGATTGATTGGTTGGCGTTTTATGTTAACTCTAGGAATATTTCATCTAGAGCTTGAATATGACAAAAAGTCATAAAAAAAAAAAAAAAAAAAAAAAAAAAAAAAACGCTTTAAAGAAGAGATTGAATCCGAAATAAAAATCTCAAAATATTGGCAAGTTTTTTTTATTTTCTTCTAAAACTTGGGACGCAATACGGTATAATGCATATGTTGCACACCATGTCTTTGCATACGGAATTCGCTCTAACTCTGACCCGAATCCTGCGTTCGAAAAGGGATTATAGCCTCCCAATTCAATCTTGGTCGGTATTGTATATTCGTTTCGATTTTCTACGGGTATTTACAGTTGAATATGTAATTTGTATTTTATCAATGTATATACTATTCTGAAGCGTGCTTTAAAGTCTATCTGGCAATATATTTTCAGCTTTAAAAAATGTACATGTGTATCATACCCTATGCTGAACTGTAATTACAGTTTTAGTAAGGGATCTTTTGGTGTTTTTTTAAGATATGTCACGGAAAATAAAAAGCATAAAAGCAAAAATATCGTCTTTGAAAACTTTAAATTTACAAGTACCGTAAAACGTACCGTAAAACGTTTTTCTTCTCGTTTTTGCTTTTAAACTGAAAGCTCTATCTGTCAATCACAAATTTCAATCATAAATGTACGTCAAATCATGCCGTATCTTTGTTTCTTGGATTGTCTGCTACTCTCTCCTTAATGCCACGTCAAGAAAAATAAAGGACGTCACAAAACGTCCGTGGTAATTGGTAACGCAGTATAAATGGCGTTGAATTAGTTCAACTTGACCTTAATTATATTTGCCTTTATTGATATATTTAACCATACTTAAATAAATCATACCTTCTTTTATTTCTTTGGCTGCTATCCTCATACTTTGATCATCTGTTCCAAAATAATTATGATAGCATTTCGAGATCAATGTTGACAGCATTTAAGGAATTTTGTTTATTGCATTCTTATAATGAATGCTATTTTTATAATTAACACAAACCACAGGTGAGATTACAAGAAAAAGAGTACAAAATTAGAGTCCACTCATTGAAATAACTTCGAAACTTAATGAATAAAAAGTGAATATTGCCTTCAAAAACAATAGTATTTGGTTGTACAGACTAATATTACACTACATGTGTATATATTTCAGCAAACATGGCTTTTATTTTCTACTAGGGGTTGATTTTTTTTTCCTATTAGCATTTGTTTCAAAGGAACATGTTATTTCTGGTTTCAAATTCCTAAAAGTAATTAAAGAAAATTTATTCTGAATGCTCATGTATACTGTGAAAGTCCTATTGTTCGTGGGGTTCCAATTTTTGTGGATTTCGTGGTTTGTCAAAACCACGAAATTAAGTTCCCAACGAAATCCTTTTTCCCCTAGAGTTTTAATGCAGAAAAAGCAGAAACCACGAATTTAAGTACCCACGAACTAATGATTCTTATGAAAACCACGAAAATTGGTGTCCACGAATAAAAGTACTTCCACAGTATGTGATAACTCATGAATTTATTATTTAAAAATATCTTTTTCAGCCGTTATGCTTTAGTATTTGTTTGAAGATTAGCTGTTTTAAGGACTTTTATCTTACATGAAGACAAATTGGATGCTCTGATAAAACGGCATTATCCAATACATTAATGGATTTACTAACAAGTGTATGCGCCCATTACCCTCAGTTGTAAGGATTATAAGAGAAAAATTTGTAGCAATTCAAGAATTTCAAAAGTGGACAAGAAGTCTGATGGTTAATATTTGTCTCAATTGATATGATTTAACCAAACTTTAATTAATAATACCTTCCTTAAACACTCTGTTAGCATTTTGTATACTTTGATCATCTGTCGTAAAAATATGATAGTTTTTAAGGTAAACATGGAATGATATTGATAAATGCTGGTAACTTGCATTCTGAATGTGACATTAGAATTTCATAATTTTGAAAACCATAAGCCAAAAAGTAAGAAAAGAAACGCCCATTACCAAAAATATTGAAATAGGAAGCCAAATAAGGACATCCACCGAATGACAAGCACGGAATGAAGCCGTAGTAATTTTAATAGATTCAAATTTCTATAATACATGATTTGTTACTTCTTTTGTGAAATAAATGATTAATTTTTATCTTCATATATCAAAGTTGGTGTAAATTTAGATTCTGCGTATGGTCATTTCTTTATACAGACTTTCTCATTAAACAAAGTTATCTCCGTGACCGCCTTATCAATCAAGGCTTCAAAAAAATCCGCCTCATACGATCATTAAAAAATTCTTTAACATGTTTCATAGATATTAGTCCCTCATGGAAAAAATCTGAAGTTTCGGTCCGAACTCTGATTCAAGATTCTTTTTTTACTTAGTACTGGGATGATCATTTCTTTTAACTGTCTGTGACCTTTCAATAGCAATTGCTGTTGAGTTGCTACCGGACACTACCGCAATGGAAGGGGAGGTTTGGCATGCCATTAAACCGGTTTAACCCACCGTTTCTTTTAAAATGCCTGTACCAAGTCAGGACCATTGCGATTGACAGTTGTTTGTCGGTGCTTTTGTTATCTGTGTTGTCTTGTTTATCGCACTATTATTTTAGTTTTGTCTTTGTCGATAATGTTTGTGATTTAGATTTTCCATTGTGATGTCTATGTACAAAGATATAAATATATATTTTTCAAACTTTCACCTTGGTCTTGTTTGAGGGTTAGAGAAGTAACATGTACCTTTGATTTTTATTGGTTTTGTCCTAGGGTTAGAAATCAGTCAAACAAAAGATCATTCACAACATTTTTTTATTCAGTACTTGGATAAGCATTTCACTGACTTGCGACCTGTTAAAGGCAGTTGCTGTTGAGTTGATTCCGGACACTGCCGCAATGGAAGGGGAGGTTTGGCATGCCATAAAACTGGTTTAACCCATCATTTGTTTTGAAATGCCTATACCAAGTCAGGACCATTGCGGTCGACAATTTCTCTGGTGGTTTTTACCTCATTTGTCTTTTTTCTCATAGACTTCGGCTGTTGACAACTCTGTTCGGTAATTTTGTTATTACCCCCTTCCCTTCAGGACAGAACAAATTAAATCATTTAAAATGCAAAAAAAAAAATGTAAAAGAGAACTGATTCATTACAAATAATCAATTCGTTAAGACCGGGACTCTTCGAAATTTCTATTTTTAAAAATGTGTTTCTTAAGTTTTGTAAATTTTAACACAATTATCTCTATTTAGATTTATTCGAATCTGTTATTTCGAAGATCATCAAAGGATCAAGTGAAAGGTAAATAAATTAGTAAACGAACAAATTAATCATAGAAGCTAAATGAAAAGTTGAGAACAGAGCCTTCCAGAAATAAGAGATTCAACTCTCAAGTATTCAATAAAATTTCATAAAGAAAAGTTTTCGAAAAATTTACAAATATATTAATGACTGGTAAATTAGTTACCCACAGCAGCAAAAAGTGCCGTTTCTATAATGATTTTGTTGTTGATTGATTTTACTTTCGTTTTGAAAAATCAAAGGATAGGGAAACTTTGGGAACAAATAAAGGGATATGGAGTTGATGTACAGGTGAAAAAAGCCCTATAAATTCATGGTAAGATTAAGCAAACGGAACAATGCTTTCATTGTTGTTCTTCATCTTGAAGTCACCATGGTTCATTCAACAAAGAGCAGGTAAAAATATGTGGTGTTACAAGATCTGTTGTTTACTTGCTCTCTATAAGTGTTAAACATCTTTGAGTTAATGGTTTTCCTAATGTTTAGATTTATTTGGACTGATGAGACATAAGTTGTCGAAATGGCCTTATGCAGAAATTATTTTACAGAAAGTTCGGTATTTAGTAATTTCTTTTCACTGGGTCGATGCCACTGCTGGTGGACTGTTACTCCTGGAGCGTATTCACAAGCCCAGTAGTCAGTACTTTTGTGATGAGCCGAAAGCCGATTTATTTGAAACCTTGCAATATATAAGTTTTTGTAGATTTTTGATGAAAACTAAGGAGTATCTCCATGATGGAAAGCTCTATATTTAGCTGATTTTTGCTTTCAGTTTAGATTTGTTGGTTACACGTTCTCTTCCAGATTTGAACATCTTTGATTTAATAGTTTTCCTAATGCTGAGATTTTATTTGCACTTATGAGACATAAGTTGTCCAAATGGCCATATGCAGAAATCAAATTTTCAATAAGTTCGGTAATTAGTTAATTCTCGGTAGCTGATTGGACAATGTCATTCTCTAGCCCTATGACAAACCAATGAAAATCCATGGTACATGTAAGATCTCTAACCCTTAAACAGTATCAATGTAAAGGTTTGAAAAAAAAAACAAAAAACAAAAAACAAAAAAAAACGTCCGCTAAACACTGCAGTATTTATGCAATTGCAAGGACATATGTTGGCACCGTGAGGCCTTCAAAAAAAATCAAATACTCTTACACAAAGCTTTTAAAGATATGTGTTGTTACAGAAATCTGTTGGTTACTTGCGATCTATCAGTGTTAAACATCTTTAAGTTAATTATTTTCCTAATGTTTAGATTTGTCGAAATGGTCATATGCAGATATTAATTTACCATAAGTTCAGTATTTACTTGTTACCACTGGGTAAATGCCATTGCTTGCGGACTTTTAGTCCTCGAGAGTATTCACCAGCCCAGTGGTCAGTACTTCGGTGCTGACCCGAAAGCCGATTAATTTTTGTAGATTTGTTGAGCACTAAGGAGCATCTCTCTCATGCAAAGCTTTGTCCTTAGCTGATTATTGCTTTCAGTTTAGATCTGTTGGTTACTTGTTCTCTACCAGTTTTAAATGGTGAACGAACGGATATGGAGTAAATGCACATGAGACAAAGTCTCTACAAATACATGGTAAAAACAAGCAAAGGAACAACACTTTTATTGTTGTTCTTCGTCTTGAAGTCAACATGACCATTCAACAATGACCTTTTCTAATACCTCATAGTAAATTCAAGGCGGTCCCTAGCACCGGTTTGAGCGGAATTCTTTGCTAATTGTCGAGCAACGCTACATCCATGTATTCACTAGTCATGGGTGCTGGATTGTCAACAAACATTAATTAAACTGGCAAAGTACTCTTTCAATCACTGTCATCCTTTGCCCGACAAAACATCTTTGAGTTAATAGTTTCTTAGTGCTAAGATTTTATCTGTACTGATAAGACATAGATTGTTGAAATGGCCATATGCAGTAATTAAATTTACACTGTTAGTTCATTATTTAGATATTCATAACTTTGGTAAATGTCAGTTTGTAATCCTCAGACATAAACGAGACAATCCATTGTACATGCTCCATCTCTAACCCAAAAACAGTACCAATATAAACGTTTGAAAAAGGTCCGCTAAAAACTTCAGTATTTAGGTAATTATGAGGACAAATCTGCGGCATAACATATTCGACAAAGACGGACATAAAATATAACAGTTTGATATACAAGACAACACAGAAAAACAAAGCACTTACAGTGTGAATGCCCACTGTAAACTGGGAATGTCACCAGGAAATGTACTACCTGCTTTATGTATTACACTCGTCACACTATACGTGAAAAGTCCTGTGTAATGCAAAAAAAAGTTTGTACCATATGGCGTACGGTATAACGAACGGACGGACAAACGGACACCCTGATCACTAAATAC